>JACXGK010005881.1:0-31037 GCA_016801125.1 Novumbra hubbsi
TCTGGTCAACACTACACACCCTGTCTGGTCAACACTACACACCCTTTCTGGTCAACAATACCCAGTCTCAGATGTATTTAATGTGTTTGAGTTTGAGAATTGTGACCAGCCTTGACAAAACAGCTAGTCAGCATATAGCCTCACAAACCCATTAAACAACCTAATGAATACATCTCCATCTCACAGTTGATTTCAACAAGCTTCTCCAGACAAAGAGCATGTCACCCAAATCTAATTACTGGATTAATATAACTAAGTCATTATGTTTATCCAGATGTTTTTTCACCCATTATTTACTCAGGTAAGTTCATTAATATCAGACAGTAGGTTTAGAATGACCAACTATTAGCATGCGCCTATGACGCATTACGTCAGGAGACATTACGGCGTCTATACCACATGAAACAGCGAGCGCTGCTGACACTGGTCAGGGCAGGTTACTCACCGCTCCCTGAGCCTGCGGCCGTGGGTCCCGGCGAGGACACCACCGCCCTGTACGTCGGGGGTGGAGGCGGGGGAGGTGCAGCGCGGGACGCCTGGCCGACATCTTGGGGCAGAACAGCACTGGCGGTGTCGCCCAGGTCCTCTTTCGGCGCGGCCGCCAGCTCAGGACTCCGCCGTTCCTCCTGGGCCGGGACGGGAGGCAGCGTGGCGGTGGGGGAGGGAAGCTCAGAGGGGGTGGGGTGGTCTGTGTGGGAGACGGGCTCGCTCGGCTTGGGTGGAGTCGGGACTGCTGGGGGGACCGTGGCAACAGCGGGAGGTGAGGGGACTGGGAGAGCGGGGGTGACGCCGGGAGGTGAGTTGATGGGAGGGGCGGCTGTGGCGGGCGGGGTCGTGCTTTTTGGCGGAGGCGGTGTGGGTTGGCGCGTCGGGGCTGTGGGCGGGGGTGGGGCTGTGGAAAAGGGGGGCACCTCTGTAGTGGAGGGGGGCGTGGGAGAGACGGCTTCTTCGTGCGGGGGAGGGGAGGTGGGAAGAGGGGGCAGAGAGGGAGCAGGGACTGGGTCTTCGGGGGGGAGTGGGGAGGTTGGTACAGGAGGGGCAGGGGGGTCCTCTAGAGGGGGTGGAGACATTGGCAGGGGCGGCGCCGGGTCTTTTGGAGGGGGGGGCCTCTCAGGGGCCACTGGATCCTCGCTGAAGCAGACCCACTTGTCGGCAGAATCCTCACCAAAGGCAACGGGCTCCGCAGGGCCAAAAATGGTGTCCAGGTTCGGGATGGAGGTCTTTCTCCCTGAGCCTTCTGCCTCGATGGACAAGCCTGACAAAAGGAGTCAGATGCAAAAGGGAGAGGAGCAGAGCGGTATGAGAAAAAGAGAGAGGGAGAGACAAACAGCCGGGGCAAGACAAAGACCGAAAAAGGTCCTCGGAGGTAGAGGGAAGAAAGGGGGGTGGGTCCTGGAGGGGTCTTACCGGTGGCATCTGCAGAGGGGGAGTCATTCGGAGGGGGGGAGGTCAGTACATTCTTGGGCGGAAGCGGAGGCGGGGCTGCAATGACATGGGTGGAGCCATAAACAGCCTGTCACTCTAAGGCGCGGTGCCATCCACAGACACCTGGGGTTTAGGGGGTGGCTGCGCCCCACCAGCCCATGCCACGAAAACCCACGCACTAACATGCCACACAGCACGTCCCACACTCCCCGGCAGACGCAGAGAGCAGGAGCTGATCAAATCCCCACGCTCTACAGATCCATCCGGTCTAATCGGAACTTGGCGATATATGGATTCCATTCCAACACACGAGAGACTAAATGAGCGGGTTAGTATGCGCGGGAATGGAACGAGACGTACTCGGACAGACTGTCTTCCTGGTTCACCCAGCCGCACCGCTCGCTAGTTGCACTGGTGAGGATGAGGGGACTTATGAGGTGAGCTGATGGTTCAGTTCAGTCATTCCAGGGTCATTCCGGGTTAGGGTGCAAACGCGGAGAGAAAACTTACTTCCTCTGGGTAAGGGTCTGGTGACAGAGAAGTCTGGGCTCTGTGACCCGGGTAGAGGAGTGCCCCAGACATCACACACCACTGGCTCAGACATAGCCACTATGTTCAGAACACACAGGGGACATAACAGAGGAGTTCATTAGCTGAAACATCTACTGGTACGTTCAAAATGCATGTCAGCAACCAGAATGAAGACATGGTACGAAAGGCAATTAAAGAGGATTGACCTGGTTATTTCTGGTGGATTAGTATTTCATGTCTATGTGTATTCATTGCATCCTAAACACATTCGTAGGGAAGCTTAATCAATGACAAACACACCAAAGAGCATCGGTAAATAAGGTATGTTTATTATTTAAAGCTGGGGAAAATATTTAATGAAACTAAAGTAACATATCCTCCATTAAAAAGAGATAAAAACAACCCTATCAGTGCTACCCAATCATTTACTTTATATTTAGATACTACAATGCTTAGGAGGGAACAGTAGGAACTCCACCATTAGCCTCAGGGTTTTGTCTGTGAACGGACAGTGTTATGGAAAATGCGGCAGTAAAGTGTGTGTGGAGACATTAGCTATGTATGAGGTAACGACATAGACAAGTACAGTGCCCTTAATTATGTATTGTTCCCTTGTAAAGATGAGAAAATAGTCTATGGAAAAATGTGATTGTTGCGTATGAATTTGATCTTCTTATATGAGAAAATCTTCATTGTTGGAACAAAGATCCACACAAAAATGTCTCACTGACCACAGAATGAAGCATTTGCAATGGCTACCTCAGTCCCCTGATCTAAACCTTACTGATAATCTGTGGGGTGAGTGGAGGAGCAGAGTCCACAATCAGAGACCTGGCGCAATTCTGCATGTCTGATATCCAACTCTCTGTTCAACCACCAAACATAATATGAGAAGACTCATCGCTGCTATCTTGTCTTTTGCTAAGCATGTAGGAACAGTAGCTATGTTTGTAGTGACAATAGCAATGTATGTGTCGACATTTGTTACGTATCCGATAAAATTCAGCTATGTATTAGTTGCAAGTAGAAACATAAGATATGCTTCAGCATGGGTTGTTACATTACAAGCTGAGAGCGTTCCTATTGAATCCTACAGAGGTAAATCCACCAGCACAGAATCTTAAAGGAAACCATCCACACAACAAAAAACCACCATGGACTCTAATTTGAACTGATAGTGCTTCTGCCCTCGGACCCATAACATATTTGTGACAGCGTGCAAGACGTAGTAACGGTGTGTTTCACTGACTGAGAAAAGGTTAAGCATCTTCAGGGCAGGCCGTGAGGAATGGGAAGCATCCATCTTGTTGGTGTCATTCATATGCAGTGTTCATGGTGTACAACTCGAGTAATCACAGTGCTCAACACAACTAAACAGGGTAGAGCTAGACACAGACACACACTGCTATGAGCACACACACACACAACATCTTAACACAACATAAAAAAACACAGATGTGCAAGAGTGTTCTACCTTCAGATTGCTGCTCTCCAAATGCCGTCTCCAGCGGAGGCCCGAATAAGGCTGTAGCATCCTCTGGTAATGGAGATGCTTTCTCTGGTACTGCTACTGCTGCGGCTCTCTTACTTCTGGAAGACAGAAACAAACAGGCAGGTATTGGAGGCTGTCGATTAGTACAGCTGGAGGAGAGGGGAGCAGTTTAACAGGGACAGAGCATAGCAGTTGCACCCACAGAGACTCCAAACTCCACAACAGTAAGTGTGTGCATATAACAACCACAGAGATTCCAAACTACACAACAAGTAATGTGTTCATTGAACAACCACAGAGTCTCTAAACTCCACAACAGGAAATGTGTTCAAATAACAACAACCGAGTCTCCAAACTCCACAACAAGAGATATTTTCATGTCACATCCACAGAGACTCCAAACTCCACAACAGGCAAAGTGTTCATATAACAACCACGGAGACTCCAAACACCACAACAAGAGAGGTTTTCATGTCACAACAGAGAAAAACCGTCTCCAAACTTCACAACAGGAACTGTGTTCATGTCACAACAAGAGAGAAACAGTCACCAAACTTCCCAACAGGAGATTGAAGAGAAGATTGAAGATTGAGAGAAAAACAGTCTGCTGGAGTGTGAGAACCAAGGACCTTCGGATCAGTGAATGACTGTGCAGCCGGGGCACTTAGGATGAGCCTGTAGCTGGGCCAGTAGCAGACTGACAGAGAGGTACCTGGAGGCTTGTAGCACCGGGGCCGCTAACGTGGGGACCTCAATGGGTGCTGGACGTCTTGGCCGAGCTACCTGTATTTCTTCACCTGTGGAGACATATGGCTTTTTACCTCAGCCGACTGATCATATTAAGTGAAACATGCAGGCTACTTAGAAATGATGAGCGTGTTGCGTTTCAAGGATCGAGATAATATATACTTACTGGAGTCCTTTGTCATTAACCCCTGTAATAAAGACACACATTTGAAAAACAGAAACCAACGAAGCCCACGTTACATTTCACACTCAAACTTTGCATACAAACATCAGAAGTCACACATGGTTGAACGTTCACAGGTAGCTATTGTGGGCGGAGGTGGGTATGCTAGTGGAGGTCATGAGAAGGTCTGCACAGATTTGGGATGAGCAAATCGGAGACTATTGGCTGCCCTGCTTCAATAACTGTTTCAATGGGGAAGCAGATGACAGATAGCCGGACTGATCTCTGTACTTACAGAAAGAATGTGAACAGTCTAGTAGCTACTGGCGTTTGGACGTAACAGACCACAATGTAGAGACACACCGTTAAAACATGAGCACAAATTGTAAATCCAATACATTTCCAGATGGCAAAAAAAGTCTTTATATTTTGTTAACGCATTGATAAAAGGTGTAGCTAATGTCATTATTACACTTAATAAAACTTTAATAAAACAATATACTGTATTGTTTGCGACCATTCTTTGGCGAATAAGAAAAGCTCAGTGAGCACAGAAGTAAAGAGCAGGCCTCCAAAGGCTGACCATAGCCCCAGACATTACACACTCTGCATTAATGGAGTGGCTCATTTCTAGAGAACAGATGAGACAGTATCATGGCAGCACTAGAAATAGATAGACACTAACAGAAACAGAGAGACAAGAACCCAGAGTCAAAGATGAGAGAGTGGGGAGAGACCGAGACAAAGACTTGGGAGAGACCGAAACAGAGACTGGGGAGAGACCGAGACAAAGACTTGGGAGAGACCGAGACAGAGAGTGGGGAGAGAGACCGAGACAGAGAGTGGGAAGAGAGACCGAGACAAAGACTTGGGAGAGATCGAAACAGAGACTGGGGAGAGACCGAGACAAAGACTTGGGAGAGACCGAGACAGAGAGTGGGGAGAGACCGAGACAAAGACTTGGGAGAGACCGAAACAGAGACTGGGGAGAGACCGAGACAAAGACTTGGGAGAGACCGAAACAGAGACTGGGGAGAGACCGAGACAAAGACTTGGGAGAGACCGAGACAGAGAGTGGGAAGAGAGACCGAGACAAAGACTTGGGAGAGACCGAAACAGAGACTGGGGAGAGACCGAGACAAAGACTGGGGAGAGACTGAGACAGAGAGTGGGGAGAGACCGAGACAGAGAGTGCTATGCGCTAGTAAGAAGGGAGTGAGCTGGAAGGAGTGATGGAATGATATTGAAAGAGAGAGGGGGGTTCAGTGGCAGAGGATTCAACAGAATATGGAACAGAAGTGAGAGATCAAAGCTCCAGCTGTTTACAGATGTCTTGTGTCCCTTTTCCCACCACCTCAATATGTCAAAGGAAAGCAAGCGGTCTGTCTCCTCTAGAAGGAGGTGAGTATAAAGGACACCCGGTAAATTGAAAGCCTAGAACAATAGGGACATCACTCTTCCTAATTAGCCAACGCTTCTTAAGTCACAGAGAACTGTCTGTCAACTTCTTGATCAACCTTCTCCCTTCCACTGCTACAGACAAGAGGAACCACAGAGGGACAAAGCATGTTAGTAATGTACCTCAGGGACAGACACAGAGTAGGGCAACACTTACCGGGCTACGTCTCTGTGACCAGCAAAAGGGAAGAGAGAAGAGACACCTGGTCAGAGAGTGACAAATCAGTAAAGCACAGCTCTTCAACACAAAACAGTTACACCCTCAGGAAAACAGCTACATTCTGAAGACAACAGGTACACTCTCAAAATACCAGTTACACTCTTAAAACAACAGTTCCAAGATCAAAACAACAGTAACACTCTTGAGGCAACAGTTACATTCCCAAACAACATTTATACTTTCAAGACAACAGTAACACTCGCAAGACCAAAATTATACTCTCAAGACCACAATGAAAATCTAAAGGTAACAGTTATAATCTAAAGGCAACAGTTATAATCTAAAGGCAACAGTAATAATCTAAAGGCAACAGTAATAATCTAAAGGCAACAGTTATAATCTAAAGGCAACAGTAATAATCTAAAGGCAACAGTTACACTCTCCAGGCAACAGTTACACTCTCAAGGCAACAGTTACACTGTCAAGGCAACAGTTACACTCTCAAGGCAACAGTTGCACTCTCAAGGCAACAGTTGCACTCTCAAGGCAACAGTTGCACTCTCAAGGCAACAGTTGCACTCTCAAGGCAACAGATGCACTCTCAAGGCAACAGTTGCACTCTCAAGGCAACAGTTGCACTCTCAAGGCAACAGTTGCACTCTCAAGGCAACAGTTGCACTCTCAAGGCAACAGTTGCACTCTCAAGGCAACAGTTGCACTCTGAAGGCAACAGTTACACTCTCAAGGCAGCTGTTACACTCTCAAGGCAACAGTTACATTCTCAACCCAACAGTTACACTCTCAAGGCAACAGTTACACTCTCAAGGCAACAGTTACACTCTCAAGGCAGCAGTTACACTCTCAACCCAACAGTTACATACCAGACAACAGTTAATCTCTCAACAGTTACAGCCAGTTGGTCACAACCAGTAGCCTACTCCTCTCAGAGCCATCCAATCAGAGCCATCACCATTAATAGCTGTAATCTAAAATTTTCCAATAATGGTGACGTGTGGCAGCTCTTTGAAAAGTACTCCATCTCATCATGTAGCCTGTCCACAATGTACTAGCAATTGTTTAGGACACAGGTGTTGAGCGGCTAGAGCGTCTGTAAAGCTAACGGAGGTTGTTGGGTAAGCACTCTTACACCCAAGTTATATCCTGGTTGGAAGAACAGCATGGAAAAGGGCGTGGCAGCTGATTACCTCAGCTGTAGGCCACGTAGATGTTTTTGTGACTAGAGCACTCACTGGTCTATTCAGAGCTCAGGTGTGTAGTGTCAAATAGTCAGTGACGGTAGATGATTTACTGATGGAAGTAGGCTTTTTAAACAGTGCTCAAAGGAACATCAACCACATACAAAGGAAGAGAAAGCTGAGTGTAGGGCCACAGATGACTAATTCACACATGTGTGAGTATGTGTGTGTGAGTTCATACATAGGTTGATGTGGATGTTGAGAGACAAATCACAGTCATCCATAGCTCACAATCCAATTGGCTCTGTCGTTTGCTCATCTGTAAATCTGCGGTGGCTTTGATCAGCCGGTTCTTTCACCTCCCTCCTCCTTCAGTCTCCTCTCATCTGTCCCTCTCTCTACCGTTATTTTGGTCAGACTTAATCCACCCTTCATTCAGTCCCCCTAATATATCAGCGTTTTGCCTCCATTTCCCTTGAAATGCTCTTCATCCTTCACCCCCCCCCCAAACCCCGCCCCCAATCTGCCTTCCGGGCCATTCTTCAGCAGTGGAAGCAATGAGCTGGGGGTGATTAGAGTGATGTAACATGGGGAGGGCCTTGCTGTTCAGAATCCTAATCCCATTGGACACATAGCCTCTAATCTGGAGGGTTTACAGGATGTCAGCACCAATCAGACATATTTTCCAAAGTAATGAGACAAGCATCAACCGTGGGATGACAACGTAAACGACCCCGCCCTCACCCTCCTCCTTTACGGTCAGGACCTTCCTGTGTTCAGTCTGAATGGACCTTCCCGTGTTCAGTCTGAATGGACCTTCCCGTGTTCAGTCTGAATGGACCTGCCCGTGTTCAGTGTGAATGGACCTTCCCGTGTTCAGTCTGAATGGACCTGCCCGTGTTCAGTCTGAATGGACCTGCCCGTGTTCAGTCTGAATGGACCTGCCCGTGTTCAGTCTGAATGGACCTGCCCGTGTTCAGTCTGAATGGACCTGCCCGTGTTCAGTGTGAATGGACCTTCCCGTGTTCAGTGTGAATGGACCTTCCCGTGTTCAGTGTGAATGGACCTTCCCGTGTTCAGTGTGAATGGACCTTCCCGTGTTCAGTGTGAATGGACCTTCCCGTGTTCAGTGTGAATGGAGCTTCCCGTGTTCAGTCTAAATGGACCTGCCCGTGTTCAGTCTGAATGGACCAGCCCGTGTTCAGTCTGAATGGCATTGTTTGGGTGTTGTGTTACTCCTGTACAGTCTCCCTCAGTTCTATTGGACCCTATGATCCCCTACCTGACATTCAATAACCGGGTCCTTAGAGAGGACAGTCAGTGTGTATGACAAACAGAAACAGAAGGGCAACAAACATGCAGTTCATGCTACGGCAGAGACAGAGAGACGAGAGAAGAGGTGAACATTGTAGAATCAAAAGACAGAGGGCATAACGCTAAGGGGTCTAAAGGCTTACCGGACTACTCCTCTATAGATGTTAGCATCATAAGAGAGAAGGTCAATGGAGAAACATAGAGAGGGGAGGGGGAGGGCAGAGGGGGAGAGGGGGAGAGAGAGACAGGGGATACCATGTCAGCATAATCCATAGTCATACACTAAGACAAGAATCGTGGAGGGTTATACACAACCCAATATTGACTGACCACATTAACACACAATAAGTACCAGGCCATCAATAATTCGCATTTCTCCCTTCATCCGTACATCTACTTTATCCATATCAATATGTGCCTGGGTGTGTAATTAATAGTCTGGTCAACGCTAGACTTAAGTGGCCGTGCCTAGTTCTGGAATACCTTATTAACATGTCATTTTTACTGCGTGGACAGAAATGGCTGTGGGAGATCAACCTGCAACTCATTCCACTTCAACACAGAGCGGTCAAGCGAGAGAAGCAGAGAGAGAAAGATATCAAGAGGGGAGAGAGAACGATGGAGCGATAGAAAGCACACGGTAGGATATAAAATGTGGTCAGAACCTCTCCTTGTTTGGTTCAACCTTTGCTCACTAGCCCAGCTCACCTTAGCAAATGTCATGGTAACTGTAGCCCGGGCTACCGCTGTGAGCACAGAGTCTCAATGGCGAGTGATGGTCCAACATGTGACTGAGGTTTGAACTTATAAGAGGCAACACCTACTCTGGAAAGAACCGAGAGGTTGAACTAACCGGAGGAGATGCTAATTGGCATGGACTTAATCCACAGAGAGAAGGGCAGAGCTGGCACTGCTTTCTAATCGGACGTGGGAGTTAAAACCAGGCTTGGGAATAAATCTCAACATTAAAAGATTGAAAAGTCCTGGGGTTACAGTTAATCCTTCTAAATGATGGTATCTCCTAGAACTGGTTTGACACTGTACTGCGATTGCATGTCTGAATGCCTATTATAATCTCAAACCTTATACCCTGTTTTTGTATTTCCCCAAAACAACAGAGTGTAAAGGCCAAGCAACAGCGGTCTACTCTCTGATCTCTATAGGCGCAAGTTTAGACCACCAAAAACCAGCTCACTGTTTCAGGTTAGCGAAACTGTGTGTAGCTATTGGCTCCAGTGCCAGTGTATGGATGAATTATTGAGGCTGTCAGGATCTCGTATGACCAAAGACTGTCCATTTATGTACAGGACAGTACCTCACAGTCTCTGTCTCCATGCCCACTTTCCAGGTTGAATTATTTACACTCGGGTCGAAATTAGAGCTAACTGTCCCAAGTAGAAAGTTAGTGGTAGAAAGGGTAGTGGTTTGTGCAGGGTGTCCGGGGGGAGGACCCAGGTCACACAGACACCTCCAGCATCTACCCCCCCCCCCCAATATTTGGATCACTTTGCTGACTTGAGGCTTTAGGTACGATTTTAAATTAAGTGTGTTTGAATGTCATGAAGTAGTAATGGTGCCGTGGGAATGAATCAGACCCCGAATCAACCAAACTCCCTCTCCAGTTGCTGAGAGGCTGACATTCTGAATCCCCCCACTGTGGGCAGTGGGGAGCTGTGGTTTGTTTCAGTGGGCAGCTTTGAAACATCTGCCTTGTGTTTAACTCCTCTCTGGTAATTGGTTGTCCATTGAGGTCACAGCCCAATATGGGGAGACTTACCGACCAGCATTAACCCTCGCAGTCTTTCCATCTTCCTTTCTGTCTCGCTTTCCATATGTCAGCATAATGCAGTTTCTTATATAGCAAAGGGCAGACGAACAACAGTGTTCCCTAACTCACTGCCATTACAGGAATTTGAGAAACAATGATACGCTATCAGAAATGTATATCAGGGCTGTGGTGTGGAGAAAAGTAAACAGTATACACCACGTCAGCAAAACAACAGAAACAAAGACGAGAGTTGTGAGAAACACACACAGAGACAGTAAGAAATGTATTCAGAGACATACACACACAGAGACAGTGAGAAATGTATTCAGAGACACACACACAGAGACAGTAAGAAATGTACTCAGAGATACACATACACAGAGACAGTGAGAAATGTATTCAGAGATACACACACAGACAGAGAGACGTGTGTTATGAGCTGTGTGGAAAATTCCCCTAACGAGGAACAGAGTAGCCAACAGGTACAGCAATAACCACACAGAAAACAGTTCTATTGCTCTATTCAAAACCGACAGGAAATGACATCACCGCCCTTGTTAGCGATAGACAAATGACAGCACATGAAGGAACTCACCAGAGGGGAGGGAGAAAGAGCTATGTTGCCTATGGAGGCCTTGAGCTCGTCCACCGACGGAGCCAAACAGGCACTTTCTGCTGGTAGCGGTTTGATCTTGATCTTAAACTTCTTCCGGTGGTCCTCTTCTCCTTCTGACTCGCTGGAGGAGAAGAAGTGCTCCTTAGGAGGCTTGGGGCCTGGTGAGTTGTTATTAGGGATGGCAATATTGTGACTGCTGGAAGGGTAGATATCTAGAACTACGGTGAACTCAATTTCGCAATGTGTTTTTACATCTACGACACTGGTAAATATTAGCTACTATAGCTTCAAATTAGAAGGCAGTACAATCTTCTTAAGGACCAGCAGGTTCTCTAAACAGTTTATTTCACAATGTTAATGACATCTATAAGGCAAGGTTGTAACAGTGCACAGATGTGAGCGCAGCCAACAGGAGTTCCCTATGTTTGACCATCAGATGAAAAAAGATTGACCTGTAATACGTACTACCTGTTGTGAGATAAAGTTCCATGGATTTCTGAGGCTACTAAACTAACAGGGGGTGATACACTTGGAATTAAATCAATTAAAAACCATGTGTGCGCTTCAGTGTGGACATGCATGTCAAGTCCCCTACGGGGAAGTGAATCCACTTTCACCCGGAGTTGGACGAGAAAGGATATCTGACCCTGGCCCCTCTTCCTCATCGGGCCTAAGACTGTAACCTTCCTCGTCCACCGGAGGGGCGTTCTGAAACGCACAAAAACAGACACATGCTGTTTTTAGACCATGACGTCAGAGTTGGACGTAATTCCGTTTCCATTCGGTCAATACAGCATACTTCCTGAATTGATTAAATTAAAAATAAATTAACCACAACCCTGAAAGACAGTAACAGATGAGTCACTCGACTTTCCATAACAAAAAGGTCTGTGAGTGTATGTCAGTAATCGCTGCTTATTTTCTTGAAATGTGTGCTGTATATGCCTGTTCAAAGCATAGAAGAATAATGCTGGTTCCTTACATATCTGTCCCAGTCGATCTCTCCGGAGAACCCATTGACAGCTGTACCATTGGCCTTCTTCTGTGACTGAGAACAGAATGACATCCCAATCAAGCCTACCAATCAGGATCCAGATTATTCAACAACGCACGACTACAACACAGTTGTAGATTGATTATTGGCTAGTTGACTATTGGCTTCTCTAAGAAACACATACAGGAACTGAGCCCAAGCAGTAACTATGTACCAAGTAAAACAGCAGTTCGAAACTGGTGGGTCGACTTTGGTTTCAGAGGGTTTTAAAAGGTTTTCGAAAATGATACCGGGGAACATTGTCTCAAATAGTCTGAGTTTACTATGAAGAAAGCATTTAGAACGAACATTTCAGTAAGTTTTCAGAACTGAATTTCATCAATCAAAGTATTGTCAAGAGAATAAGGAGGGGAAGAAAAATTGTGGTAAAAGCACAAAATATATTAAATACACTTTTTGTGGTTTTACCTCACTTTGTAATCATTCAAGCCTTGTCAATGCAGCTTGCAGCAGACTTGGGAGAGTTCATCTGGAAATGTGTCCTCCCAGGCACATCGACCAGAACATTCTTTTACCTATCTCAGCACTTACTCAACCAGGAAGTTTCAACCAATTCCATTCAATTTAGGGAGAGAGGGTTTTTTGGCCAGTGAGCAAAGTTGTTGTTGCAGGCACCCGACCCACCAAAAGGAGGTGCTAGAGCACGTCAACCCCTGTCCCACACTCCTACCGCCCACCTGAACGTTGACGAGTTCATTTACACTGCCCTCACTGATCCCACTTAAAATGCCGAAATCCAAAATGGAACTGCGGGACTGCACTCACTACGGGACAGTGACCGCACCATTCAGGCCCCCACTCAAAGTGTCTTGAAGTAACTTTGATTATAGCTGAATCAGATCTTGAATGTGCCATAACACTGCGTTTTTGAAGTCTTCCGTCAGATGTGCATATGGCCTGGGTTGAACACAACTTCCCACCTGTGTTCTTTCTCAGACTTTCTTGTTCTCCTTTTGTGCTGCTCTCTCAGTAGACATAACTAATCAATAAAGAAATGTATCGCCATTTGTTTTTATTGGCAGAGGTATCTCGCAGATTTTCGGCTCTCACTAAAGTGAGGGCAGAAAATAATTAAAAGTAAGAACTTATTGGCTATAAAAAAAAGAGTACATGCTTTAACCTTCTGTAATATATTTGTTACTGTCATTACAGTATAATTTTTTTGTTTCGGGTAGAATTTAATTTCGCATTTTAGGTTGCCACTGACAGAATTTGGATACTGGGGTAAAACCAGTCAACAACCATGGGTCAGGTAGAGTCTAGTAGCACTGAGGAGAGTCTAGTAGCATTGAGCAAAGTCTATTAGCATTGAGTAGAGTCTAGCTATAGTGTCTATCTGGAATTATTGGGAACACTATTAGTAGTCAGTACCGATTCAATCTCTTGCGGATCCTGATGACAGTTCACAATAAAGAAAATACAAACACAATGCATATCAAAGTACGTTAATATATCAAAGCACGTTAATACCACACAAAAAAGTGAACTACTTATTCCAAAGATGTTTGATTGCAACATTCTGTAATGTAACAGTACTGATTCACGCATAGAGGACTGACACTTAAAACAACTGTATTAAATCAAGCCTGTTAAAAAGGCCTGTGTTGTTCCCTTCCAGCAATTAAACTGATGGTGCTTCTTATCTAACATCCAATAAAAGATGGTAGAAATATGCCACTTGTACTTACACCCCCTTCTCTGTCGGGAGACCCCCTGTAAAAGAGAGAGAAAGGGAGGGGGAAGGTGAGAGGGGCATAGACAAAGTAAGAATCCTCAAACTAACTACTTAGCAAGTTTCAATTCAAACTGAAGAGTCCATATAATAGAACTAGGTTTATTCAAACTGAAGAGTCCATATTATACAAAAGTGTCTATTCAAACTAAAGAGTCTATGTTATACAATAGTGTCTATTCAAACTAAAGAATTTGTATTATACAATAGTGTCTATTCAAACTGAAGAGTCTATGTTATACAATAGTGTCTATTCACACTGAAGAATCCATATAATACTAATTGTTTTTATTTAAACTAAAGAGACAATCAGCAAACACACACAGACACACCCAGAGACATAAAACACATATACGGTATACATACACACACAGGATCAAATATGCCAAGCACATGCAACCAATAAGAAGAGGTGATAGGGTCCTATCAGCATCAGAGGAAACACATAGCTAAGATGTAGAGCCTCAGCTACAATTTCACAGAGACACAGCCTACAGCTGCCAAAGGAACAAAAATGCATGAGCGGCCATTACGGCTCAAACTGGAAATAACCTTACCAGGAACGTAGCGTTCATAGTCAACAGAACCGTACTACCATCAGTGGAACCTCGACAGTCAGTGGAATATTAGTGGGTAACAGTAGTGTACGTGTGTGTGTGTTTAAGTTAGGCTGTCAAGACTTACGTTGAGTCATTGTCCTTGTCTCCCTTGTCTTTCTTCCGTATCCCGAAGGCCTTCCTCGTACGTTTTTTCAATCCTAAAGTAAAAACCGAGAGAGAGAGAGAGAGAGAGAGAGAGAGAGAGAGACTGTGAAGTTTGAACACAAACACAAGTCTGAGCACACAAAATCAACAACTTGCAGCATCAAAGAGCACTCATCCCCTCTGTGAGAAAGTGTGTTTATATGAAAAGGAGTCCTGAGTATGAGGATCTTCATGTTGGTGTATACATGGTGCATGTGTGTGTGTGTGTGTGTGTGTATGTATTTGTGGGCCTATTTGTGTGTAATTTTAGACCTATAACTAAGTGAAGGTGACTATTTACTATAATCCAGTAGATCAAAGGTGAGCTTTTCATCTATTATTAAGTAGCAGAACCAACTGTGAAGGCTAACACTATAGCTTTGACAAGGCTAATATTCGTTCACATATTAAACCATCCTCAATGGCAATGGCAATGGATGCTTTTCTGTTAATTATTGATTTGCCAATGCCCCTTATTCTGACAATGACGCCCATTACAGCTCAGTCTAAATCAATACACTGTATTACCAGAAACTAATTATAGCCAAGAGTTAGAAGGAAGCTGGCACTTCTGCCAAAACAATTTTACTAAGTACATCAGGGAAAGAGTGTTTTTCAGCTAGCAAGAATCAAGACGATTCTGCTACGCTACATCTGTAACCAGTCATGATACCCAAATGTTTAAACAGAAACTCTGAAGAGAAGCTAACTTAATTGCTCTCCATATTCAGCCATTTGCAGAAACTTGAGTTGACTGAAATGACCTAAGAGACTGAAATGACCTGGAACCCTATGCTGTAGCTTAAACACATATCGCCTATCACACAGCTTCCTTTCATAATAACTTCCCCTTATTTTTTACTAACTATTTCACAGAGAGCAGATCATCAATTTGCAGTATTCTCCAATCCATTCTTACCCAAAACAAATGCCCAGTTATCTCCCTGCATTTCTGGTCCCGATATTCCAGCCTTAACGTTCTCTCATGTTTCCCTCAGTCCGTGGTCTTGCGCCTCTACCTCTCCAGTTGCGGTGACACGCACTGGGGAGCCCAGAGCCCTGGAGTGTGTCTGCACGCAGTCTTTATGCACGCAAGCACGGCGACACCCACGCATACACATATTGCACAGAGCCACACGCGTCATCAATCCCTAACCCTATTGACCAGGGTCTCAATTCAACACCAGGTGCTCAGCTCATGAATTAACAACGAATGAGAGTCGACAAATAAATAATCAACTGCATGGGGCGGAGAAGGCCTAACGCAGTGCTGGTCTCTGTCTAGAAACTGTATCTGTATGCCAGCACAGTTTTGTGAAGGTCTGATCTGTACCCCCCAAGCTCTACCAGTCAACTGCTTTGAGTACCTGCCTCTGTCCTTCTGCGTGTCTGTCAGTACTTGTCCAGTCTCTACCCTTCTGGGTGTCTGTCAGTACTTGTCCAGTCTCTACCCTTCTGGGTGTCTGTCAGTACTTCTCCTGTCCCTGGTTCCTGTGTGTTGGGGTTCTGTGGGTACCGGTCACAACCAAAATGGGAAAAAGGATCTGGCACCAGGCAGGCTATCTCCTAGAACCAGTAACGCACAAACATTGACCCAGCTAATAAACTTAGCTGTGGAGTTGAACACAACATGGTCACATGTCTGGGAAGCATCACATTAATAGTATTACTGCTCTCTCCGACCTTCTCTCGTAAAGAAATAGCCTGTATAAAAATAGCCTGGTAAGAATATACTGGTTGGCGGATGCTATTTAATGACTTAGTGGCTTCTATAAGAAGCAAGCGGAAATGTAAACATGGTTTTCTCCGGTTTTCCCCTAAGGACTAAGAAAAGAATGGCCATAGGAACAAAAACAGGAGCCCCACATGACCGCAGATCACAGGAATGGGATGAGGGCAGTTGGAGGGCGAAGGGACGATGATGGTATCTGGGCCACTGACTCATCCACTGCACTGGGTTCTTCAGTTTAACCTGGCTATGCCGTGACATTTGACAGGTCCGCCACGACAGATACGACAGATAGATTAACGTTCTGGATCATTGTGTCTGAACTGCATGGAACAGTGTTCCAGAATCAGTATCCTGAGCAATACTGGGTGTGTGTGTGTCATGTGCTAATGTCTTTCTGCCTTATGTTTGTCTAGATTAAACTGCAGACTGGAGACATTGACTGCCTCCTTTAGACTCTCCAAAGACTACAACAGACCAGGGACTCCCTACTGTGTTGGAGGATTATCAAAGTAGACACACACACAAAGACAGACGCGCGCACACACACAGACACACGTCCCCTAGCCGTGACTAGGCCTATTCAGAGTGATCCTCACTCTCTGGGCAGGAGAAGCAAGGACTGTTGTACAAGCTGGTTTTAATGGGGAGAGGCTGGAGAGGCTCTTTAACCACAGTGAACCAGACTCAGTCTTGGTGCCAGGATGGCTCTTGACACAGCAATGAGGGGAGACTGCTGCTTCTGTGCATACAGAGTAGGGGGCACCATTCATATATTAAATTGTATTTGATTTACCTATGTATGTTATAAAAATATTCAACCAAAATATTTAAAAATGTTTCTCTTTTATTTAAATATATTCTAATATATTATTTGGGGGTATGACTAGGAACTCCTAGTTCGTATAAATATTTGTTGAAGGATATAACAACAAATATGAAGCTTTAAAAGTTCCCAGGAGCACATCGTGCCCCATCATTGTGAAACGAAAGAAGTTTGGAACCAGTCCTAGAACTGGCCGTCCACTCGAACTTTGTAACTGGGAAAGAAAGACCTTAGAGATGGAAGAACCTACCAGAAGGACAACCATCTCTGCAGCAACATAAATCAGGCCTTTATGGTATCCTGGCGGAAAGCCTCTCCCGATTAATAGGCATATAAAATGCCATTTGAAGGATTCTGAGAGCAGGAAGAAAAATTATTATCTTGTCTAATGAGAACAAATTCATATTAGGCCTGAATGCCAAGCGCCAAGTCTGGCAAAAACAATGTCCCACTGCTAACCTAGTTGACACCATACTATGGTGAAGCATGGTGGTGGGAGCATCATGCTATGGGGTTGCTTCCCAGGGTCTTGGAAAATGGTTAGGATTGAGGGATGGACAAATTAACAAAATATAAAGAGCTGCCCTGAACCTCAGATAGTTGTAGATTTTTCAGGAGGACCTAATCTTTTAGCAGGACCCACTGCACACAGCCAATAATACTGGAGTGGCTTCAGGACTGATTGACTGGCTTCAGGTCTGCAATTGTCTTTGATTGGCCCAGCCAAAGTACAATCCTGAATCCCATTTAACATATGTGGAAAGACCTGAAGGTTGAGGTCCAATTAGTGAAATAAATTGCAATTCTTTTTGTGCGTTTTTGCATTTTTATTAGAGTGTATTGTGGTGTTCTTCATTGCAAGGTTTGCGGGCCACATATGGCCCCCAGGTAGCCATATATGTGGCCCTTGATGTGGCATTTATTGCATTATTTTGTTGTCGTGGGGGCCCTGAAACACATGTCTGAGATAGCAGGGAATGCCAGGCCAAGAAATAGGGCTGTGGTGTCTCACTCGTACGGTCGACAAGGGATTGAGGGGAGATGGATATAGAGGGTGGCAGGGAGGCTTAAAATGGCCTGAGTGTTAGTATGAGTCATCCCGGCGAGGATGGAGGAGAGAGCTACAGCAGACGGAACATGTGGTTCTGTACACAAACAAATGTGCAGTCAAACAAATACACACAAGCAAGTACCTAGGTAGAATCAGGCACACCCAGAGAGCATTTCTCTCTTTGGTAAGCGGTGATTTAAAATGAGATCAGGAGACCTGCTGTTTCATCTGAACTCTGTCTTTAGAGAAGACCAGATGGCAGAGGAGGAAAGGGTACCCAGAAAGTAAGAAGACTGGAGCTTGAAATCTGCCCTCCTGTTATGTACAGAAAAAGAGAAACAACAACTGAGACAGAGAGACACAGTAAAAGCAACAGAGAGAGAGAGAGAGACCAAGAGCACACATAAAGCAAAATGGATATTCAGTGGCACAAACTCATCCCACCCCACCTATCAACTTCGGGTCACCAAAAGAAACAAGTGGTACTAATCAGAAGATTCCGGAAGCCGTGGCAGGGCCAGCCCTACATACTTGCATTCCCCCAGGGAGCATGTTGGGGACAGAGGCCAGCAGCAGAAGAGGAGATCAAGAAGACAGGGCTGCAAGGCGGAGTAGGAAAAGGATGGCCAGGAGCCAGAGCTACAACCCCCGGCACCCGTTCCTCCCAAACACCAACGGGAGGCTTCCCCAAAGACAATGCCGCCACCCGATAAACTTCTCTCTCGCACCCCCCTCTCCTCACCCTTCTAGTTCTGTTAATAAAACAGGACCCTAAATCAACCTCTCTGTCAATTTTGTGTCTCTCAATGTTAAAACTCTGACCTCATGCCTATAAAATATTTTCTGTAACATGAGAAAGACATAACAGACCTCTCTCAGGAAGTGCTGACTCACTTCTACAGAGACAGTAAAATGGCCACTGGACCTAGGCCAACCACAGTGTGAGTGCCTCTTCCTGTATAGTCCAGCAGGCTGCACTGTCAGCTACAGATCACACTCTGCAGATCGCACTCTGCAGATCACACTCTGCAGATCACACTCTGCAGATCATACTCTGCAGGCCCCCCACAAAACAAATGCCTTCCGAATCCGTTCGTTTTCAGCCAAGCTTTTGTGGGCGTGAAAAATATTGGATCAGGTATGTTCTATGACCGCTAAGTTAGGTTAACTCAGACAAGCTACACTTTGGTAGGATATGCAGGTCTTAGAGACAAAGTCTTCCTCAACCAACGTAAGCTTTCTTTTAGTATACATTTGGTTTGTAACACGTGCTATGTAAGATTAGCTATGGAAAGACACACTTACTGCACCCATGTATGTATACACTTTTACAAGGCAGATTATTTTTGATAAGGTGAGTGGGTCATGGTGGCCAGAAGTGTGTCGTCGCCAGGTGTTCCGGGATGCCTTGATGTGGGAACAGGACCCAGGATTCTAATGACATGTGCTAAAGGCTTGCATTTCCAACACTTATGGCTTTCATCCAAATATAATTGATCAAACAAATCTACTTTGGCTGTTTACAATGACTGGTTTGTTGGCAGATAATATATGATATTTAAGACCAGGGCTCTTCAACGGAGCTTGTGGATGGGTGCTGCTTGTTTTCTATTCTGCCTGGTAGTTAAGTGCATTTCCCTCGAATCCCTAGCCTAAATGAGTCCCTGGTTAGAGGGCTAGAATGAAAACCATCACCAGGGCCGCATTAGTTAGAAGACAAATTATTTTTCCTTTTAGAATAAGATGTTTACCCACTTTGTTGTTAGATGACATTTGTGTTTTAGAATAAACCGAATTGACTGCTGGATGGTTCAGCACCAGAGCATGGTTTTAATTTGGCCCGGTAATCCTCTCTGTGAAATGTCTCCCTCCAGATTGAATCCCCAACTACTCCAGCCACATCCGTCAAATATCACAACAGGCCACCAAATGAAACAGAATCCTTTTCTTTTCCCCAGCCACATATACAGTGTATCAGTGTATTTAAATGAAATGTCATTTGCAGCAGATCTTGCCTGAGTTCCATCACCAGATTAACTACAGATAGAAAAGAGGACAGAAACATAGAGTCCTCTCTTTGTATTATATAACAGACTAGGTTTACTTAGTTGGAGTAAACAAGGACTCGAGAGGAGAGACACCAATCATTTGTAAGAGGCTGTCCTTCCTTCAGACTGACTCTGTGGATGGATGATGTGTTTGTTTTGTTCCATCATCTGTTCCTTACCCAAAATAGTTTTCTGTCCAACAACTACACTTCATCTTATTCACGTAGGTCTGTTGAAGAATGAAACCTGTATGGAAGCTAAAGAGTTGCATTATAAAAAGTTACTTAATACAAATAATAGGAGTAAACGCTCAGAATCATATACGCATATCATTTTCCCTGGCATCACTGATACATCTGGTTATATATTATCACTGATAGATACACCTGGTGATATATAATCACTGATATATACACCTAGTGATATATTATCACTGATAGATACATCTGGTGATATATTATCACTGAAAGATACACCTGGTGATATATTATCACTGAAAGATACACCTGGCGATATATTATCACTCAAAGATACACCTGGCGATATATTATCACTGAAAGATACACCTGGCGATATATTATCACCTGTTGATACATTGACAATGGTATGGAATTTACAGTAAAACTTTTACAATGTGTGGGATCTTTATTAGTTAACATAATTAACTATTTCCCCATAACTCTACTGGGGCTTTGGAATTGATGTTTGTACTAGAGCAAAGAGTGCTTCCAACACCATACCCGCTGGAGAGGAACTCATTCCCCTGACCAACAACCACGAGTTTGCAAGTACCCAACCCAGTACAAGAATTCACTATAGAGAAGGAAAGGCAGCCCTGTCTGAAATCCACGTCTGCTTCACTCCTAGGCTGAAACAATTTTGCACTGCTGGACCTTCAGACTTAACTGCCATTATGTCACAACAGCATTAGAACACCTGGTCACACGACGCCGACAAAATGCAAGCCATTGTATAAGAACATTGTGCCCATTTTTGTGGCCTCATTATGTAATAAATAAGCAATTTCATCCTTGAAAGCAGATAAATCTGTAAAGGATAATTATATAGATATATATACAGACACGGTCAAATTTGTGGGTACCCCAACAGCTCACTCATTGCAATAATTCTTCATCTGGAACTGTGATGAATTTAAAAGATACTGTATCATGTATACTTGCATGCCTTTGGTATGTCATAGAACAAAGCAAGGGGGCATCGACCCCAGATTGAGCAGAAGGATAGAGCGAATGGTAGAAAAAGAACCAAGGATCACTGTCAAAGAGTTACAAGCTGAAATCAAAGGTGAAGGTACACCAGTTTCAGATCGCACCATCCGTCTCTTTTTGAGCACTAGTGAGCTCAATGGATTAAGGCACAGGAGGACTCCACTTTTGAAAGATACACATAAATAGGCCAGGAATGGAATTTGCTAAAATGCATTTTGACAAGCCACAATCCTTCTGGGAGAATGTCCTTTGGACAGATATGTCAAAACTAAAGCTTTTTGGCATGTCACATCAGCTCCAATGACAAACTACCCGGTAACAGGTGCAGACGTTTCATTGAGAGCTACTGAAACTGTTTGATTGCAGTGATTGTGCAACAAAATATTAGGTTACGGGTCCCATCATTTTTGTCCATGTTATTTTCATTTGCTTTATTATTTACAATATTATGTTGAATAGAACACCAAAAGTAAAGTCTGATTGTATTAAAGATCAAGTCCTTCTGCTTCACACCATGTGTGTGAGAGCAACACACTTGTTTTGTACCTTAGTTGTAGTCCAGACTAAAGCTGTTAAGACTTGTTTTGTACCTTAGTTGTAGTCCAGACTAAAGCTGTTAAGGTGAACTGCAAGACAAAAGACGAAACACAATTGCTGTCTGCATTTTTATGGGGGCTGAGTCACAGGCTGACTCATTCTCTTCGATGCCTTACCTAAGAGGGGGCATTATGTCATGCCAGGCTTTTCACCATAATTGATGTGAGTGGGTTGGGTAACTGAATAGATCTTTGACCAGCTGTGCATCCCTTCGGACATCTTCAGGGTATTCGATGATTGTTTTGTTAATGTCCCAGATCAACGCTGGGCGTTGAAGATGGGGGGCTTTTAAACTGAAAGTTGCTGGTTCTAATCCCAAAACAAACAAAAATCAGTTGCCTTAAAATATGTATTCAGGGACTTTCAAGAATAATGCAATCCTATGTGTACTATGTCATTATGTGCTTTAAAACTTGGAATTTCAAGGCTAACTGAGGTAGGATATCATCTATTTACAGATTATGCACATTAACAACATATAACATAACTAGCCCAAAATGGGAGGTTTAGACAGTTTGTTGTTTGCAAAAGTCCCACAACGCATCCTTAAGCAATTAAAGTACTTATCCCCAATTGCTCCTACAAGTTGCTCAGACTACAAAAGTGTGCTAAATGACCAAACTGTTAATGTAAAGAGAGACATTGAAAGCTTGCTTGCCTGATCGCATCAAGGATACTTAGAAAAGCTTTCCCCAACCCCCTACCTCCCCCCAGTCCACAGAGTACATTGTTTAATGTATGTGCCAGGCTAAAATTAATTCCTTTAAAGGACATTAAATGCAATGCTGAGCTGCAGGTAACTATGCTTTCTTTTTTGTATAAGAACTCAAGATTTTCATGACTTGATGTAGACTCATTAATCTGCGACTTGGAGGTTCTAGACTATTGGTGCCTTGCACTCAGACTTGCTTACATAACTCATTGTCAAGTGCCATGGATGGAATATGTTATGAAGAAAAATGTGTATTACAGAACTAATGACTTTGTAAGAGGGTTTATTATCGGGTCTCTTCTAGGATGTCCCATCCACAGGGCACAAAAGGTCACAGAATGATTTGATGAGGATAACAACTATGCAAATCAGTTGCTATGGCGATCTCAACCAACTTGATAACCTGTGGGAGACTTCAGCCCAACATTTTAGACAGCGCTCTCCACACCATCATCAATACACCAAATGAGGGAACACACAGCTCAGGAAAAAATTAAGAGACCACTGCACCTTCATGTTGCTTTCCAAAAAAGATGAAAAGGAACATTTTGAGTGAGGTATCGAAGGGTTCAAAATGTAGTGGCCTCTTAAAATGAACCCTTCTATTCCTCACTCAAAGTTTTCAGTGCAGTGGTCTCTTCATTTTGTCCAGGGCTGTATTTCGGAAGAATAGAGTTCCAGAGACTATGAATCTATGCCAATGCGCATTGAAGCAGCCCTGCCGGGTCGTCGGCCCACACTTCACTGAGAACCTTTGTTGCTTTTTCCTTTAATCTTCTCACATGTCTGTATGTGTCATAGCAAGTAAAAAAAAAAAGGAAGGCGAATCATTTAGCGACTAAATTCGTCTTGCCATTACACTATATTTTACTAGGTTAATAACATCATTTGTAGTTAAAGTGGACCAAGTTATTTAGCCTTCAGCACTGACCCCGACCAGGATTCTCGCACCGGTACTCTGCCAAAGAGATGAGTGACTTGACTGAGCATTACTAAGCATAGGCCTTTTTTTTCTTCTTTTTTACACACCATAGCTACAGATTGAGACTGACATGCCCATTACATTCTCATCATGTCCTTGTCCATGTCCATGATCCTTTTACTACTTTGTGGAGACGAGATCAATCCAATGAGTTCCTTCTGTGACAAAGCACCTGCAAAACCTGTGTAGACTACAACCCACGGAGCAACCAGAGACAAAGATTGGTTTTGAGTGCGAGAACCTGAATGAGTTAACTTTGAAACTAAACAGCCATTCTGAAAACAGATACTCCACGTCCAGTATCCTAAGTGAACCCCTGACCCAGCATCCATCTGTGCTGTCTCAACAATGTTATATAAAGCCTGCATCTTCCTGCCAATGGGAATGGATGGATGCCTGAGGGACTGTGTCCGCGTGACGTGCAGTTCTTTGAATGCCTGTGAATGCACCAGCAACCAACCAATCACCTAAACGGCCACACACTCTCTAACCATGACACGGAATATGAATCGGAACTGCGGTGAGCTGACCGACGATCCGTACAACCCCTCTATTGTTATATATGGTGTGGACATATCATTCCTATAATGGAGTGAGAACGACACACAGGCTAGCCTTATTAGCATGAGGATTATTCGGTAGACGCTGAGCATTTCCAAGTAGGCAGCAGATGGTATCTGGAGTGGTACTCGCCCTCTCCTCTTCATCCTCTCCCTCCATCACTGTGTCCGCATCTTCACGTGTGTGTGTGTGTGAGTTTGGAGGAGTGTTCCTGGATGGTGGGGCTGTTCATGATGCATGTTTGTTGAGGAGGGGTCTAAATGTTTAAGCCCCCACCTTTAAAATGTGGACCGGAATATACTCTAACCAGCTGACCATCGAGGCTGGGCAAGAGATGCGAACTGGGAAATGAAAGAAAGGTAGGGGAACAAAGAGAGCTGCCCTCAGTCTACAGCCACACCAATCACATCCCTCGCAGCTGCCTCGAGAGCAATCTATTGGTCGGAATGCTGAGGCATACTGTGCCCGGCTTAGGATGTGTGTCCTTGTCCGAAATAAAAAGAATGGAGGAGCATAATAAGGATCACGTTCCTTAGTCCGCTCCCGGGGGGAAAGGGACATATAACAGTTATTATAAACAACAAGTAGAAGCGGGGCACATGGAGGAAAAGGCATGCTGCCAAAAGTCTCAGTATGCTGCGATAACACACAAGATTTATCTGTTAAAATGGATGACTTCAGCAAGGAAACAACACCGTTTTGAAAGATCAGGCAATTCCATGACTGCTGATATCTCTAGGTTTTGGGGAATTCTGGGAATGTCTCCCCTCTTTATCTCTCTTTCCCCCATCCTTCCTCCAGCCTCCCTAATCATCCACTCACAGTCAGCTCTGATTCCCCTCCTCCACCCACCTCCTATAGGGATTACAGGCTGGTCAGTAAGGGTTCTAGTTCAAAGAACTACTGTCCTCAGGCCCTTCTAAACAGAGGGGCTATTAAAACCAACCAGACAGTTTCTTAACAGCCTTAAACGCTTTATTACTATTATCAGCATTCCAAAAGCCAAAGAGAGACAAGGATAGAGAGAGGAAGGGAGAAGGAGAGAGGAAGGGATGTACTGATTCAGAGAGCGAGAGAACCACATCCGTTAGCTATGCAACCACTTGAGGAAGAAATGTCACTAGAGATTCATGATTGAGGGGCTGAACCTCGTTTAGGGGGGTTTGGGCATACACCCCCAGGAAGTCCCAAAAAGCTTTTTTTTCATCATATATTTAGAGTAACAACAGATGTCAAATCAAATCAAAATCAGGTCCACCCATTCAACAACAACAAAAGTTAAAATGAGTTTTATTTTGCGAGAGAGAGACTTATTTGGGATTCACAAGAGTACACTTTTCATTCAGTAATAAACGTTCCTTTGCCTGCATTCCATTTCAGCAAAAATGTAATCGCTTTTTCGTGGTTTTATGAGAAGTTGTATTGGTGAAAATAAAAAAAGAGTATTTCAATTTGCCATGTATTGCTGTACATAATATAATTTGATTAGAAGTATTTTGTATTGGGTATATGATATCGGGTAGAATATAGCTAACGTTAGGGATGGTGTTCCTAACTGTTGGTGTTCTAGGTTTAAAATAGGCCTAGTGACGTCGCATACTTGAGGAAACACACAGCCCTCCTCTCTCAGACCATGATACACCCACAAACCCAGCCCTTTGGTAATCATAGACTGCTACTTTGATCCCCCATCATCAAAAACACATCCCAGGGAAGTGTCATCAACTTCTATACACCAGATGAATAAGCTGCAAAACAGCTAAAAAAGATTTTTATAACAAAAGGCAAAACAAGGGTCTGGACTAACATTTTCCTCCAGTCTCACAGTCTTGCTAAAATGTTTAGGATGTTTGCAGCAATTCTTTAAATGACTAAACAGTTTTGTATTTTACACACATTGTGGTTCATACTGATTCATAAGTTCTAATGGTAAGGCAGTCAAACAACACTTGAGCCATTTAAGTTACTCTTCACAAATAAAGGAGAGGGTTTAATTTTTTTTAAAGAACAACAATGTATGAAGCTAGGTCTAAGAGACAGAGGCAAGCAGAGTTTTGCATACAATGTTGTGGTACTTGGTAGAGATGATGATGTTGTTAACATTAACAAGGCCCCAGGACCAGTGATGGCAAAGCAGCCTAATAACACCAACCTCCAATCCCACATTTCTCAGTTAAACAACTATTATGAGGTTGTTGGCTGCATACACATCCTTGTTGAGATGCCAAGCCCACCGCTTTTCTGCATGGCTGAAGAGCTCTACATTCGTTTCACTGGACCGTGGCACACAGTTCAAATAATGCCAGTACCGTTTAACAAACTCCAGAATTTCCTAAAATACTCAGCAAAACCCCAACACCCTCCAACCACCAGAAATACAAGCCCCCTTCCCTTACTGATGGAGAGATTTGCCAGCACATGCAACCCCTGAAAATGTACAAGAATGTACCTTGTACATGATTTGGAATATAATGTTGCAGCCAAAATTTCATATATACAATTATTTTGTATTCGAAAGAACAGCAATTATCTTTCCATTAAAATAGTCTAGACCAGGGGTCTCAAACCGGTTCCATGATTTGTATTTATCTATATAGGCTTAAAGACGCCCATTACCAGCAATCATCATTCCTGTGATGCAATGGCAAATTGAGTTTGCAAATCCAAGCTTATGGTTTTAAAGGCTAATTGATCATTAGAAACCCTTTTGCAATTATGCTAGTGCAAAAGCAAAAAATTGTGCTGATTAAATAAAGAATAAAACCAGACTTATTTAGACTTGTTGATTATCTGGAGCATTAGCATTGATGGGTTCGATTACAGGCTCAACACGGCCAGAAACAAAAAACTTTGTTGTGAAACTTTAAGGCTATATCATGTGAGAAAATGCCAATTAACTGCAGATCTCGTACACCAATGTGTACTACTCCCGTCACAGAACATGTGTACTACTCCCGTCACAGAAGATGTGTACTACTCCCATCACAGAACAGCACAAACTGGCTGTGAACAGAAAAGAAAGAGGAGCGGGAGGTTGCGGTGCACAACTGAGCGAGAGGAAAATACATTTGAGTGTCTAGTTTGAGAAAAAGATGCCTCACAAATCCTCTTCAGCTTTATTAAATAGTACCCACAAAACCCCAGGGTCAATGCCGAAAAACAATGAGGAGGAGACTCCAGGATGCTGTCCTTCTAGACACAGTTGCAAAGAAAAAGCCATATTTCAGACTGGCTAATAAAAAAAAGAAAGATTAAGATGGACAAAAGAACACAAATAGCATCCCGGGAGAACCATCCAGGTTCAATAATACCCAGTTCACACCTGATCACACTGATTTAACCACCTTCACCGCACAGAATGCCTGAACAGCGTTCTCATACTCTTTTCTCATGTTGTGTCCGGCCACTCTGGCTAGAAGCAGAGTAATGACCCAGGTGTTTACTCACCAAAATGGATTAAGACTGTAACCTTAGTTCCCTGGGGGAGGGAAAAATGTACAAGACTTCGAAGGTCCCACACTTTGTAAAGACAGGCTGACTCGGTGTGATCAGGTGTGTGCTGGGTCTTAGATTGTGTGTCCTAAGATGCAACTTGCAACTTAAAAAATCAGGAATGGCTGGTGTTTCTGAGGATACAAATTTGCTATGCTGGTGAAGGGCAAGAATCTAAATAAAACCAAGTCATTAAATGACATGCAGGCTGAAACGCATGTGCATGTCATGTTATGGGAAAATGCACTTTTGCAGAAACGTTGAAACACTATATTTGCCCCATCAAGGCCAAACATTTGCCTGAAATTATGACATATTGACACATTAAACGTCCCTGTCTTATAGGTTGAAAAAGCGGATTTATACTGGTATGGGCTTCAAAGAGCCACGTGTGTTTGGACATCACTGACATGACTTTCAAAGGGCGAGTCACACCACACAGCATTGCTCTGTGAAGTATTTAGACCGCCTGGGGCTTCAGCCTAAAAAATGCCCAATCTTGCTCATATCAGGGTAACAAAACAGTCTTGCATACATGCACATACAGACACAAATGTTTTGTTTTTCTCTTTTGAGCACCTGAAATCTATGTTAGATGGCCCTAACCCTATTCTAACCATAACTTCAATTTGGCATTTCTTTTCCAATTTTCTTCCCCAATATTTGCCTCAGTACAAAAACTCTCACAGGGTTTGAAAATGTGAAAGATCAAGATGTGTCCTCCAATGCATATCTCACCAGGCCACTTTACTTGTTATCATTGTAACAACTCAACCAAGAAGTTTACATGCTACAAGTTGCTACAGCACCACAACACAAAGTACATTTCCTCACCATCTGACCTATCCACCTTGGAGTCAATTCACACTACTTTATGCTAATCCCAAAATACATTTTAGATTCTGTTTAATGATGATAATGTCCATTCAGCGTAAGAGATAAATGACAATAAACAGCCACCCAGAATTCCACCAGGATCATCTAATCTCCCCTGTGAACGGAAACCCATTATCTGTGAACTTCGGAACTATGTCCGTAAAATGTGGAGAGTTTGACCAGCTGGTAAGTGACTGGTGAAGTCAAAATAACCTGGAAATTAACAGAAAAAACTGTGAATGTGGGTGTTAACTTCAGGTAATACCTTTCCCTCTGGAGAACGAGGGCTGAGCTGCAATATTCCTAGAAAATTCCTAAAGACCATCATCGTCTTCACCAGCCTTTTGCATGCAAACTCAGAAGACTTTAGTGTAAGCTTTTATAAAGAGAGACTTTCAGTATTAAGAGCATATGTTTAAATTTTTGGTACTGCCTTCTACTGCCCCAAATAATCATCTTGAACATGCTCCAAGGTATATTCAAGGGCTTTGAAACATTTGTATACTCATCTTAACCTGTGACTTTCCACAACGTTGTCCCTTCATTTATTTGAGGTTCTTGCTGTTCATGGTTGTGCCTTTTCTTTAATTCATTTAGTTAGTAACGTTTAACACAAATGGTCAACTAACTGATTTTGATGGTTACAACTAAACTAATTAGGGATTGCTAATTGCAAACATATCCAGTTATATTATTTCAGTTTGTATTTTAACATTTCATGTCACAATAAAAAGAACACAAATATTGATCAAAATGTTGCGTATGGTTGTGTATGGTGCGTGTGTGTAAAAAAACAAACAATAAAAGAAGAACATGCACTTGTGTAAAGGTAAAGCCTTGACACACTTAAAACTAAAGCAGTGGTATTTAAATCTGGACCTCAGGCCAGTTCTAAGTCTTTTTTTGACCTGGGATACTAGGGAAATGCAATTCATGATGAGTTAAAACATAAAACCAGCAGGCTCCAGACCTCTTAGGGGAAGATTTGAATAGCCCTGAACTAATGTATTCATCATAACCCTGCTCACTGCCAGCCTTGCACTGTCATTCTTGGTTGTGACAATGGCACAAACATGAGATATATAAGACACCGTCAAAGTTATATTTGTGCACTGGTGCGTTTCTAAAGAAATCCCAGTGCGCATCCCTCAATGACAACGCATGGTATTCTACCAGGCATCCCAGAGTACCCAGATAGAGACGTCTGTGTGTACCAGGGAGACCAGGAGAGTGCTCTGACCTCACTTGGAACATTATCAATAGAGCTGTCATGATGAAAAGCTCCTGACCTCCAATGTCAGCATGTCATACAGAGCGCCACACAATGTATACTAGACTCCAGGCCAGGACCCATAACAAACACCCCATCTGACGCCGGCCATTCGGTACGTACATTATGCTTTGAAAAGGGCAGCTTTGTTGGTGGTGTTTTTGCCGATTCGCCCCGTCCACTGTCTCTCTGTGTTAACAGTAAGAATCAATGTCTTCCCTATTCGGCAAAAAGGCCAGTGTCTGCTAATGAAATCCTATTTGGTCATGACTCATCAATCCCTTCAACACTAGAGAAGGACTGGTGCGACTAGTTCAGTTGTGAGTTCAACAGGTAATCCCCCAAAAGGTGAACAAGAAACAGAATTTGGTGTAATTACATAAAAAAAACTCCCGACTCATGATCCCAAAGGTCTTTCCAATGACCGCTCAACCCCAGGCACACAATAGCACACAAACACCAACACAAGGTCTCGTCTGCTCATGGGGGCTGATTAGATTCAATTTACAAAGTAGGAGTGCTGCTATATCTGTCCTGACGTCTTAGCAAGCATTTCAGACAAGGCTAAATCAGTATCCCTAGAGTAATACTACGATCCACTGACACAACTGCATTACAGTAGTTCATTTATACCTAATGGGTTGTAAATTGACTTCATTGAACGAAATCCTAATAATGTGTACAGACGTTTTTATCAGACCAGCTGATGTTAGGAATTTAGTAGAATGGCCATCACTTCGAAACCCATTTAACAGCCTTTAATGAAAAAGATAACTACCAAACAAAAACACTCACATTATTGGAATTGTAGTGGCTTCTACGCCAACTTCAACCACTACGACCCCCAGCGATAGCCTGCAAGTAATCAACGCACCTGTCCCTGGCTCAGCGCTCCACTTCCCGAGAAGCTTGTCCTTGATCTCACCACTTGCAAAACGATTTGTTACAATCGATCCGCGAACTCATAAATGATAATACGTAACAACAAAAATAGAGGTGAAGGATAGATATTTGATCGAATCGAATCCAGAGACGAGAGAGAGAGCGAGAAAGAGGGAGCGAGAGAGAGAGAGGTTGAAAAACTGTGTCGCTTCCTACTATCGCCAGGTCTGCCACCTTCCCCTACCCATTACGTCCAAATATAGGCGTGGTCAAAAGCGATCCCCCCTCCGTAGCAGCAGGTGTTTCACTAACACCAAATCAAAACGGGCAACAAAACCAACCAAAAATCTATCTTCTAAACATTATAATTATTATTGTTTGTA
>JACXGK010005882.1:0-31035 GCA_016801125.1 Novumbra hubbsi
TGGACAGACAGACATGATGGACACACAGACATGATGGACACACAGACATGATGGACAGACAGACATGATGGACAGACAGGCATCCAGAGATGAAGCAGCAGCCAGCCGGACCTCCCAAGCAGGCGTAATGTTTACGGCTGTTGAGATGATCAAGACAACCAGGCAGAGCAAACAGTTGCCTGCCGCTCGCTCTGTTGACGCGCCTGCCCACAATCTGCCGGTCCACTGCCCGGTTAAACATCTAGTTCCCTTGTTAGTCCACATTGGCGTCGCTTCGTAAGCAAGGCTGTTGGGTGAGATCAGGCTTGAGGCCCTCTCTCTCCCGACCTCTCTGTCCTAGTCTGTTTCTCTCTCTCTTTCTGTTTCTTTCTCTTCCCTCTCTTTCTGTTTATTTCTCTTCCCTTACTCTCTTTCACACCTTTTCTTACCCCGTTCCCCCGTTCCCATGTCTCTTCTTCTGTTGCGCTCTTTCTCTCATCTCTAGCTCTCTCGGTTTCCATCTCTGCCACCTATCTGAGTGTTCTAACACGTCAGCTCAAGTCAGGTTTTCACATTTAATTTGAGGTGTGATTAAACACCACATATTTAGAAATTGCTGCAACTTATACGGTAAATGTTTTTGCACACTTTCTAGTTACAGTGTCATTTTTATTTTTACTTACTGTGTTATTTGAACTACTTACTGTCATGCACCAATACACCATAGCAAATGCCTTGTATGGGTAAACCTACAAGGCAATAAAGATGATTCTGATTCTGAAAAGGTTTGCTGGCTGTTTGTTTGAAAACCCTTTCAATGCCACATGTGTCTATGAATAAATGCAGATTGAATTTTTCTTGCATGTTGCAGGCAGAATAAGATATCTAAAAAGGGTTAGATGCTACGTTGTGCCATTGCTATTTTTAAAATAGTTTTAATACAGAAAGACTTCCCAGATAGTGAATTCATCTTAAGTTAGCGAGGTGGGACCAACCGCATAAAGCAGTAGCAGTATGTTCACTTTTGTCAATAAAGTATCTCAGCGAAATGTTTGCTAGATAGGGCTTGTCTTCTTCCCATAGTGCATCCTAGTGCCATATGTTCTCCAGGTAAGTGACGTACACACACCCGACCATCCACGTGATGTAAAAGAAGACGCGATTCATCAGAAAAGGCCAACTTCTTTCATTGCTCCAGGGTCCCGTTCTGATGCTCACATGTTCATTGTAGGTACTTTTGCCGGGGACAGGGGTCAGCTTGGACACCCTGACTGGCCTGGGCCTACGCATCCCAACACGTGATGCATTTTGTCTTCTGACACACACTGACAGGTGCCATGATGATGAGATTATCATTGTTATCCACTTTACCTGTCAATGGTTATGTTTGGCTGATCAGTGTATATATTTCATGTAATCATTAAAAATGTATAATTCTTTCTGGAGAATTGCCAATGACTCTGGTTTCCAATGTACTCCCATAGTGGTCAAGAAACCAGAGTTAATTACTGGATCAAGGAACCTATTACATGTTACATAATATGTAAATACAATGTTCTATAAACACTAGCAACAAGAAACTCTTGGTTCATCTGAGATATGCCGCACATTCTTAGATTCCCTCCGTCCAGGTAGGCTTCTCCTAACGGGGAATGTGATGTTTAACTACTGGTGTGCCCCAAGGTTTGGTTCTATTTCCTCTTCTCTCTATGACCGTTTGTCGAACCCTAACATAATTTTTCTGATTACACGTACTTCTTTAGGCATTTATATGCGTATTTGTATGGCGTACTACAACTCACGATTGGTGGGGCTCTCGGCATGTGCAACCAAAACCCTGCAATGTATCTAGAATGCAGTGGCCCACCTGGTTTCCCGCCTTCCCACGTTCTTCCATGTCACACTTCTTCAAACCCTGCAAACCTATTTACGGTACATAAATGTGTAGCGTTCACAAAACTTGGAAATAAGTTGAAAACATGCACACACATTGTTTAGCTTGTCTGTGGCTTTAGGTTTTGGTTGTATCGCATGCTGGTTTAGGTTTTCATGTTATTTTTACCAACTGAAATTTTATCTAAATAGGAAAACAATATATATGTTTTCGGGTTGGCACCAGGCTATTGTTCTTGGTACCATCTGCTATGTAAAATTACAAGCAAATTTTACATGTCAAATACTGCACATTAACGGAATTCAAAAACTGCAAGTGTTTTGTGGACCAACAGGATGAAGTATGTCAATCATGGAAAGTAGCATGCTAACCATGTAGTTGAGCCAACCAGTCCAACGTAACATTAAATTAAGGAGAACAGGGTTGGGCACCACCAGTGCAGCACACACAGTGTAGAATATTGTTCGGGGTGGCATATGCCGTTGAAGAAATGTTACTCCAAAAGCTAGCATATGTTATACCAAACGATAGCTACTGTAGCTACCTAAATGTGGCTAATTAGGATAACTAGGAGAATGAAAACAAGTTTATTCTGCAAATGCCTTTGGTGTCACAGAGAGTTAGCCTCCCTTTTATTAAATGTGTTTGCCACTTGTGAACAATGGGAAATGTCCTTTGACCTCCAACATAACACATTAGTCCTCAGAATCCCCTGGGAGTATCTGTAGGAAGTGTCCCACACTCCGGCGAAAATGTTCACCTTTGCACAATAAAATGTTTTTTATATCCAATGCATAAGGCTCTTTAATCAAAATAAAATGTGGGATTTCTTTACATTAGCTTTGTATTTATCTACCTTCAGATTGTATCTGGCTAGCTCCATGCTATAGCCAGTCTACAAATATGAACCTGAAACTACAGACCTTTTTGATCTTTTAAAGAATAATATAGTAAACCATGGGATCCATGTCACCTTTGGTTAAATTAACTTTACTTAATTAAAATAAATAAGTAACAAACTAAACACTGGCCAAGTACCAAGCCCTGTTGTCCAAGTCCTGTTGTCCAAAACATTCCTGGTGGAACATCTCACAACTTATTAAGTTAAGGGACAAGGGGTCAGTAAATTATTGGGTATAAAAAGAGTATCCCAGAGAGGATGAGTGTTTCAGAAGTACAGATGGGGATGGGTTCACCACTCTGTGAAAGAGGGCAAATAGTGCAACAATTTAAGAATAACATATCTCAATGTAAAATTTGCAAAGACTTTTCAATTTTGGATGGATGTGTTCTACAGGCCATCAGGCGGCAGTGCATTAAAACAGACACAATTATATTATGGACACCACAGCAAGGGCTCAGGAACACCAGTCTGTGAACACAGTTTGTCGCTGCATTCACACATGCAAGTTAAAACTCTACCATGCATAAAATGAACCAGATATAAACATGATCCAGAATGCTGCCACCTTCTCTGGGCCTGAACTCATTTAAGATGGACTGAGGTGAAGTGAAAGACTTGGTTTGACATTATTTAAATATATTTTGGGAATCATGGACGCTGCGTCCTCCCAGCTAAAAAAGAAAGGGACCATCTGGTCAGTGCACAGTTCAAAAGCCAACACCCTTGATGGTATGGGGGTGCATTAGTGCACATTGCATGGCACTCACACATCTGTGAAGGCACTATTAATACTAAACAATATATACAGGTTTTGGAGCATCAGATTCAGCCATCCAAGCGTATTTTTCAGTATTACAACAGCATGTTGTAGGAATCTGGATGCTATACTGGCCTGCCTGCATTCCAGAACTGTCACCCACTGAAAACAAAAAATACCACAGAAGATACCTCGATCTGTTGAGCAGCTGAAATCATAAAAAAAGCAAGAACGGGAAAACATTTCCTTTCAAAACTAAAGTTCCCAAATGCTTAAAGAGTGTTTCTAAAAGAAGAGCTGATGCAACACAGTGCTACATGCTCCTGTCCAAACTCTTTTGAAACGTGTTGCTGGCATGTAAATCTAAATGGGCATATATTTTTCCAAAAACAATAACAATTATATGGTTCAACATTAGGTGTCTTGTTTCTGTATTATTTTCAATTATAAACAGAGATTAAATTATTTGCACATTAATTTACACAACAACCCACCTTTTTTGGAAACATTGTAAGAAAATGATAGACAATTACAAGAAATGGCTACATGAAGCTATTGAAGCTACGCATTTTGATGAATAAATAATTTCAAAGAATAATACTTCAGCGTAATTTGTTACAATGTTACGGATGTAGAATACATGGAGAAATAGAATAAGAAGCTAAGAAGAAAATAAGAATGTAAGCCACACCTAAATGAGTAAGAGGTTACAGAAATACTGTATGAGTGAAGGCTTGTAGGTGCGAATATGGCCTGTGACAGTACACACACCTCCCCAACTCTGTGGCTATTACAAGGCCAACTGTGAGTTTTGCTCTACTGTACATTTAAATAATTTATCACAAGCATTCTGCCAGAGTTACTTACAACAGGGAATGTAACTTGATAGCTTTTTATATCCTGGTCCCACATGGGAAGCACCATGCTCTACCAACTAAACTACATGGGATCTCCAGGAGCAAGTGAATGAAATGCTATTTGAGGTGGTCGCTAGTTCTGGTCTGTACCTAATGTCCCCTACCCCTTTCTGACTTCATCCATCCCCCTGAAATAGTTTTTACTGTCTTCAACTTGGTCTTCTCTCATCTTCCACCCCCCCGCCCCTACATGATGCTTGTGTTGAGCTACATGACGGCTGTGTTAAGCTACATGATGCTTGTGTTGAGCTACATGACGGCTGTGTTAAGCTACATGATGCCTGTGTTGAGCTACATGACGGCTGTGGTGAGCTACATGTCGGCAGTGTTGAGCTACATGACGACTGTGTTGAGCTACATGACGACTGTGTTGAGCTACATGATGGCTCTGTTGAGCTACATGACGGTTATGTTGAGCTACATGTCGGCTGTATTGAGCTACATGACGGCTGTTTTGAGCTCTTCTCCGGTTTCCACTTCAACTCAGCATTGGGCACTGCAACTGATACAGATACTCAGACCTCCAGTCATTCATTTGCTCAAACCACAGCAGTCATAGTCCTCTTGTCGTATCTTCCCCCTCTCTCTCTTTCCTTTTTCTCTTTAATGTTCATTCCACGTTCTAGCTCTCTTTTTCTTCCTCTCTTTCCCAGCTTCCTCTCGCCGTTCATTGGTCTGCATTTTCCTCCCATTTCGACCCATTCCTTTTCTCCCCTCAATTCTCTCTGCTGTACTGATGCTCACTGTAACAATGGTCCATCAGAGCAAGAGACCCAGACATGTGTGCACATACGGACACACATTGCACATTAGCATGCATTCTTGTGCACACACACACACAGGCAGACACATGCACACACACACAGCTGGGCCCCAGCTGCACACAAAGAACGGGGTTTGGAAATCAGTAAAGGAGAGAGAAGAAAAAGGGAACAAGTTTAAATAAATTGGCATTTGAAAAAAGAGGAAACCGAGTTTGAGTGAGCGAGGTAAAGCGAGAAATAGTGAGATCTGTGAGGAAAAAGGCAGGTCAGCTATCAGTCCAACAACACGGTTGGAAAAGGATCAAAGCTCAATTTGCAAGGCGGATTGTTACAGAGTTGTGACTATCGCTGCACCTTGGCCCAACTTCTACTAAGAGACAGTTTGAGAGGACACAGCATTCACTTCAGGATACACTTTATTTGATTAAAGGTGATTTCAGTGAATGTGGTTATGTAGGTTTAGAGGAAGTTGTTAGAGTTGTTGCATTCTTTATAACAAAAACTGATTTAAAAGAAAAATTATTATTAAGGTATTATAAAGGGGGCCTTCGTAGTTGACAAATTCAGAAATAGAAAATACTCAAACCTCCATGCTAACGCTCTTTCTAACTTCAAACACCAAAAAGACAACATGTCATTTCCAATAGAATTGTCCGTTTTAAAAGCAGTACAACTTCCCTTGAGGACAGATGACTTTCTAGAAACAAGGGACCGCAGTAATATCCCTCACTTTAGTTGATATCTGCGTCAATTGAGGTTTTTATTTTGGGTCACGTAGACCATGAACAATAGATATGTTTTGAGGGAAATATTTTGGGGGTTCTCAAAATGTTTTTGGAGACACTTAAATCTGCTAGTGTGTTAGTGAGTTAGTGTTGCTATATTAAATTGGTATGCGGCCCACTCCCCGCCAACCTAATAGCGTTGTTGTACCACAGACACACAATGCATGGATGCACACACACACTTAAAATACATACACACATGCATAAAAGTGAACACACATCTGCATGCACTCCTACACAAAAACCCAAGCCTCAAATGAAGAAAGCACATCCATAAAAAGAAACCCAATAAGTATCCTTCCCCTCATCATTCTCGTTGTGTTAAATATCTTTTCTCTACAGAAACTCATTTTCCATGAATTACAGTTGTTTACAGTTTATTAAAAGAAGCCACACTCACACCAAGGACAAGTGGTTTTCCTTCACTTCCATCTGTTCTGCATGTGCATTGAGTACTGTATAAGACCAGAGGACATTTCTAAAGAGACAGCAGTGCTTAACACTACAGTTGTCATTATACCTTGTTGTGGGAATAGCCTTCACTTTTTTACCAAGACAACTCCTTGCACTGAATATAAAGCCCTGAATGTTAGGCCAAGAACCACTATTATGCAGTATTGAGTTTTCTTTTAAAGGCTGTTATAATTGTCAGTTAAGTTACAAAAAAACAATAAAATAAATGTTGAATTTCAGATGATTTGTCGTTTTCTTTTTAAATAGGCTCACATACTTATTGCACTCACTGAAGTTTAGCTAGTAATGGCTAAAATAATTCACAATTTTATTGGATGTTTAGACGAGTGAGCCATGTTTCACAGTTTCAGGCTTTTCAGAGTGACAAACGTACATTGAGTATAAAGTAAAGTTCTAATTTAAAACAATTTGCATTTTAAGCAACTGGTAATCTCTGACGTATCTATTTTATTGCAGGACTCAATTCAATCAAACCTTCATTACAGTAAAAACTGTCAAATTAACTAGCAGACATGTCTTGCGCAGTGTGAGAACCACGATTTATTTTTACATGCGTTTACTTTTCGGAATAATACGTTTTTGGAAACGAAATTGGCTTTCACCAAAAAATGCCATGGCATTTAAATGAATCCCAACATGAATATGTGTCGAAAAAAACTACGTGTGACTTTCGACTGTGGCTTTTCTTATTTTGTCCCACGATCATCAATCACAATTTACAATCTCATTTCGTCTCAGAAAAAATAATTACAACTGACCATGATTCGAATGTGCACACTCAACATTAATCAAATGATGCATCATCAAAACGCTGGCCTACACCTCTCAGTCTTGTGGTGAAATGAGAGGAACTTGGCATGTCTACTCATAACGTGTGGTGGTCATTTTTGGTTCCTGTCGGCACGCATGCTATAGTGTTTCGCAAAAAACCGTAGGTGTGATTACTGTACGTGAAAAGGACCGGGTCAGACCACAAGGGTGCAACATTTGACTAGGACAGAGGAAGGTTAGTGAACACATGAACACACATCCCGCTCTGTATCGAAATGAGGAAACATCCATTGCTCGCAACATACGGCTGTGCAGACATGTCACATGTCACAACCAAAGTGAAACTCAACATAAGACGATTTGTGTCACCGTGTGTGTGTGTGCTTGTGTGTGTGTCTGAGTTTTGCATTATGCACACTAGCTTCTGGTTCTTGTGTCATTATTAAATGTTTTCAGGATCGATCATTGATATTAAGAGTTTGATTGGCAGCAGCCAAGGAACCTATCCACATATGATGGAGCATAAGCGACTGTCTCAATACTACGTATTGGTGTATAAAAAAATTGTTACCTTAAGCATACTCTACGTCTAGGCTACATTATTGTATGTGTGGGTGTATTATACAGATCTTGGATATTTCATTTAGAAGTCAAGATGTAAGATGTTTCATTAAAAGGTAATATTACGCATTTTGTTTGTATGCATGCGTTTTTTTGGGGGCAAATGCATTCTACATTCAATTTTTGCGATTCATTTCAATGTTTTTCTCTTAATACCTTAATTGAACTTAACTTAAAATAATGATTCATTATTAATTTATTCACAACAGTTGTAATCAATTAATTAAAACCAGGCCTTTTCAGACTTTCATTTTGACGCAAGTAATAAAAATCGTTCTATTTTCCTTAATTTTAACTATATTTAGTTACGTTTTACCCTTGTCAATTATAAACATGATTCCATTTGGACCAGACAACTTTATAAAGCGGCTTGTGGTGGCCCAGCCGTCTAGGCCGCTGCCTCCGGTGCAAATGTACTGCTACAGCATTGGTTCGATAAAACTAGCTTTTATTACCCCCGCCGTCTCTGTTAATAAAACAATGCAACTTTTACAATGAGTTACTCTATTCAAAACAAGTTATGTGCAATGATAACTGCAAAACATGTTACTCAGTTTTTGTCTTGGAGAAATATTGCTTATTGCTTGTTAATCCCAACAGACCTAATGGAAAAACAAACAACCAATATCTAATGGCAATTACAACGAATAAAAGTAGGCTCCAGTTAAAATGATGTGCTTATTACAAAATATAGAATTTAAAATACAATAGAATAACGTTTTATATAATACGGAAAGCCCTTTATGACAACTGCTAATGTAAAATTACATTTGATTGGTTGATTAATTAAATGAATGGTGTTTTTTTAACAGTAAGTGCATAGTTTTACGTTTCTGCAACCTTTTGGAATTAGTTATTGAATTGTTCATATTTAAGCCTCAAAGCTCATGTTTCACTGTTCTGACACTCTCTCAAAACATACTGTTATCTTTTGGTGTGGAGTCACACACAAGTTTACAGTTCTATAAATGATCATTTCTAATTCCTTCAGTGTTTCCAAAGTTTGAAATGCAAAAAAAACTTTAAAGACTTTAAATCCAATGCTCCCCAATGCCACCTCAATAATGAATCATTGCCACATTTGCATGCTTCATGAGCGAAACACTGTTAAAAAACTGTTCAACAACTTATGAACGACTTCCACTCCATGCGCGAAGCAAGACATATTCCATACCTTGATTTCTTTTTGGGTTCGCTTGTTTCCTTCGTTTGCCCCGGCTGTTCTCTGCCATCATTTCGTTAAAGCCTCACTTTGCCCAGGGAAGCTATCTTTAGTGTGTCTGTGCCTGAGAATGAGAATGAATGGTGTGAAACATTGCTTGCGTGCCCAGCGGGTGCCTAGAACCCTGATGTAACCTCAAGTCGATTAGCTGAGCTGTGGAGAGTGAGCGCATGATGTCATTGGAGAAGGTTGGTCGTCCTTTCCACGCGCACTAGTTGGCTGATAACCGCGCGAGGGAAGTACTCTCCATCAGAGCGATTTTAGTTACCAGAATGTCATATACAGTACAAGTAGTTGTGACAAGTTAAACAGAGTTTATATCAAGGATCCAGGATCTTTACTTAGAATCAAGTTGTATGTATGTATCACGTAGCATAATAGTAAATTAATTCAACTACTCAATTATATATACATAATATATCCTTATATGTGTGGTTTGATTTTTACTCCATGCGTTTTATAGGGCCGCGCAGTTTAAAAATATGTTTAGATTCCTCTATGCCGGAGAAGTTTGACATTGCAACCCCTGCAAAAGATTCTACGCCCCCACCCCCAAACACACACAAACGTACACACAAACAACATGCATTACCAAATGTTTATATGGTTAACGTTGGCCAGGTAATCTATGGGAATGCAAAGCCCCCCTGGTACTTTGTGGCCTGAATGTTATGGATATCGCACCTGCACTTAAGTGCCCTGTCGTGCCCCCTGCCCTGCATTCTATTTACCCCTGTATGGCTCGAGGAAGTAGGGAATGTCCGTCTTTTGTGCGAAGAACTGGAGCGTGGAATCTGTTTAGCAACTGAAAAAAAACATCCGATAAAACGGCGTTGAGGACCCCTACCTTGGGGTTCTATACCACATAGCACGAATAGAACCCCGACGTTTCCCATCTTTTCTCTAGAATACCCTTGAATACCGTCTTCGATCAAAATTATCCACGCAGGAGGAGGGTCACCTTTCAGAATCAGAAATCAGAATCAGAAAAACTTTATTAAGTACATTTGCACATACAAGGAATTTTATTTGGTGCTATGGTGCATGACAACAAAAACAGTACGTGGTATGGAATTAAAGTAAATATAAAATGTGCAAACATTTACTTAATAAAGTTTATTCCTTTTTTAAAATTCAACTGGGATCAATGCCGCACGATTTTCAGTTTAACTATGCATTTTATTTCTCTCTGACAAGTTGTCTGTTTGTAATTTTTAAGGTTATGAAAATATTGTTACAATAGAGTATGATGCTATTGAGTATTAAGCACTTATCACAGTGCGTTTACACCTAGCCTAAAAGTATAAAGAGCATGCAACAAGAGTTATGTCACAATGTCTAGGACAAACTCACTTCTAGGGTCCAAAATGGTAAAGAAACCTATTGAGGAAGCAGACTCTGAGGGGTGTGGGATGTACATAATACCTTCGGTTTTATTTATGTCTGCATGGAGTGATGCAATGTTTGTCACAACGTATTTCATCAATTTCTTCACAGCTAACTTCTGACCTGTTTCTAGACATCTGCATCCAAAGCGCATTCCTGGTCTAAAAACTAAAACTTGAAGGGGAACATGAGTGCAAGGGGTGTCATGGCCCCTTTGTCCAGGGGAGAAGTAGGCGGGCAGAGGGGTCTGTCATAAACCCCAGGTCTTGCAGTACAGATCTAAGGGGACTGAGATGGTGGTGCAGGGGTCCTTGAAGGGCTGAGACCCCCATAGAGGTGCCAAAATAACTCATCCACTTAATAACACATCCATTTGAAGATCTGGAGTCAAACATTAGTGTATCTCATTTCATGTCTCAGTTCATTCTCAACTTGGGATGACTTAAGGACCATTTCAGGCCAGTTGGTCTGAGAGTGTGGTCATCCTCAAATAACTTGAAAGGTTTCTGCAACTGTATTTTTTTATTATGTAAGACTCCTTCAGAAATGTGAACTTGAGCGCAATAATGAATTACACATTTAAAAACAGTGTTGGCATACTAAAACAATTTCAGGGATGAAAACAATGATATTTTGCTTTGTTCGCATAGCTTCACAAGGTGTTTTTAATTACAGTGTTTGTTGGTCACAGAGTCATGAAGTGAGGAGGAACTGGGTCTAATTTCCAATAGAACGTAGTCAGAAAAACAAATAGCTTTGTGGCCAATTGTCAGTGATTACGATTGAGGTTTGAAGTTTGTTTTCTAAACAAGCGTGGGCACAAACATATATATACACACACACACACAAACCTAGACACAATAACACACACGTTCTAGCTTATGATCTCTCTCCATCTCTTTCTCTTTTCTCTCTGTATATAAATAGTTATTCTCTCTCTATACACCGATCAGCCAGAACATTATGACCACTTGCCTAATATTGTGTAGGTCCCCCCTTTGCCATCACAAGAGCCCTGATTCGTCGAGGCATGGACTCCACTAGACCTCTGAAGGTGTGCTGTGGTATCTGGCACCAAGACGTTAGCAGCAGATCCTTTAAGTCCAGTAAGTTGTGAGGTGGAGCCTCCATGGACCAGACTTGTTGGTCCAGCGCATCCCATAGATGCTCGCTTGGATTGAGATGATGGGAATTTGGAGGCCAATTCAATACCATGAACTTGTGGTTTTGTTCTTCAAACCATTCCTGAACAATTTCAGCTTTGTGGCAACATGCTTAGGTAGGTGGTACGTGTCAAAGTAACATCCACATGAATGGCAGGACCCAAGGTTACCCAGCGGAACATCGTCCAAAGCATCACACAGCCTCCGCCGGCTTGCCTTCTTCCCAAAGTGCACTTTTCTCTCCCACTTTCTCTCACTCACTATATATACATTTCTCTTCATAGAAAGCTCTGGTAAAAATGTAAAAACCTATGCACCTTTTTCCTAACTTTCCAAAAAAGTAGAAAAAGCTAATTTTAAGTGAGGAACCAAAGGCTTCAATTTCCAGTGGTCTCTTAAATTATATGTATAATTCATCGCTCTCTCTCTCTACCCCCCCTGCTTTCTGTTGGAGCTGGGGGGGAAACTGTCCCACTGTGGTTTTGTCCCTGTCAGTGTCCTGGGTTCAAAGCTGGTAGCATGGGGAGGAGATCTCTTTAACAGCATATTAAGGACAATTTAATTATATGCCAACCTTTGGGACAAAGGCAGTGAAAAAGCTTTCACTTGAATTGACGGCAAGACAAGAAAATGGGGGGAAAGTCATTATACTCTGCATACAAAATGCTTTTGCGTTTGAAAAAAAAAAAGTTCTTATTTTGGGAAATTTCCATTTGTATAAATCACATTATTAAGGTTGTAATGGGAAAGTTATTTCTGCTCCCACTATCCCTTCATCAATATAATATTTATTTTATGCATTGTTTTATAAGTGTTATAAGACTCCTTCACACACATTTCTATAATGCTTTGTGGTAAATGACAGATATTGACAAAATATCACAATATATTTTTTAAAAATAGAATTTACATTTTAGAGTATTAATTATAAACACAAACTGATAGTCTCTTTTTTATTCTCCAACACACAAAATAACATGTTGCGGTGTTGTTCTGAGCAGTGAAATTCTTATGACAAGGCACGAGACATCTACGCAAGGGCATTAAGTAAAATATAAACAAAAAATGTAATGAAACCGAAGAACACTCGTTATTTGAACCTGACATTGACATTCACCCTGGAGAGAAGTTAGACCAAGGTCAAACTAATGCTGAAAAGAGAAATTCACTTAATAGAGCGGCCAAATTGCTTCAGGCCATTGCATAAAAGGTCTCCCAGAAGGCTTAAGGTGCACTTTCATAATGCTTTGCTGTCCATCACACAAGGTTTGAGATCACCAGTTGAGTTAGCGTATCTTTAGGTGTACTGACTTCCTGGTTTAATATGCAGTGTGTAAGCAAAATGGCTTATCTTCTCACTGATTCTTGAGTTCGGCAAAAACATGTCCTACTAAGAAAAATGCTTATTCTGTTGAAAATGAATGACATTTTCTCATTTAAAATAATCAGGGTTGATCATGATATTAATTATGTGATAGCCCAGTACCCAGAAAATCAAGAGACGATCAGTTTCAATTTGATAACAAACTGAGAATTAAAAAAAAAGTATAATATATATGCCAGATGAAAGAATAGGGTGAAAACCTTTTTAAAATTAAAAACAGTACATTTGCAACAATATTTACTCTTAATTTGTGGTTGCTAAAAATGTGTGCCAAGTATTTATAAAAAGCAATAAAATCAGGCAACCACATTGTCAACTATATTCCTTAGGACCCCACTTTCATCCAAATCTGCTAAATGCAAACAAGGTCAAACAAGTTTGCAATTTCTTCAAAATGTTTTATATCTATTGATGTTGCTAACACTGGCTCTTTTGTATAGAAATAATTGTTTTAAATTATGACATAAAACATGTGCATTTTAAGTAGAGGCCAGAGGCAGCTAGCAATAGAGGGAAAACAAGATGGCTCCTGTATACAACTCATGTACGTCATATAAAAAAGTTTAGTCTGTTTTTGTAACCACAAAAACATTCAAATCATCCTCAATGGAAGCTTGAATATAATTTATGATCATAATAATATGCTGGTATGGCTTGTAATGTTTCATTAACCTCTTTATAATATACATCATTTCACCTTTTATTCTTCCGCACACAGGCCTAAAATATTTTGCTGTATGTATCCCAAATGAAACCCATAAATGTATTTAGTTGTGGCCAACCATTTAATATTAATTTTATGAGATTTCACCAAATTAAACATAATCAAATTCATAGCAATTTTGCCCAATTTCATGGTAATTCCATTACATTTTTACTTTCCTTTTAAGTATGTTAGGTAATTTCAGCTAGACAGCAGCTATCAGTGGAAAAGTGAAGGCGAAGAAACAGAAAATACCAAAAAAAGCAGAGAGAATATAAATACTGAGCCAGAGTTAAAGGAGGAATACCTGAGAACGGAAAAGCAAAGATGGAAAGAGAGAGTAGAGGATGGGAAGCAAAAACGATCAGTTATTTGAATGACAGGGAAAGGAGGAGTAAGAGAACGGTGTGGAAACGTAGACAGCAAGAGTGAAGAGAGCGTAAGAGAAAGGGCCAAAAGTTTATACCATTAATTTTTGGTCTGATGGCCCAGCAAGCAGTACAAAAACAGGAAGAACTTCTCTCTCCTCTGCAATGTCCCTCCAGCACTGGGTATCCAGAGAACAACCTGGATCTTCTTTGCCATTTCACATGGAAAGGCATTGGGGGACTGTGAAAAAAACAGCAGATAGCCTTGTACTATGGGGCAATGACATTTTGGATGGCAAGATCTTCCATGAGACGGTTGGGAGAAGACTTTGCAGTACTCAGCTCTATTATATTGCTGAAGGTGACATGCAGACATGATGCACTCTTTTCTCAAACACTAAAACCTGTACCAGGCATGAGGAAAATCCATCAGGTCATTGTCATGTTTCTGCAGTGAGCCACAGATGTTCCATTGTTTCAGTCCAACAACATTTTAGTTGACTAAAAACATACATGCCAGGGAACAGGAGAGGAGGAGAGGGATGGCCCTACCACAAAGGAAAAAAACTGAGGGCCTTTGGCAATGCTGATGGAGGAAATGGAGCAGGAAACCCAGGGTGGTCCTGACGGGACTACAGCAGATATATCTTCTTGTGTCACTCATTGCGGAGATTGGCTTGTAGTCATTCATGACTAAAATTGGTGGTTAGCAAAGGCTGTCACTGTGGATGCATGTCATCAAGATGTTCAAGGAGAGTTTTTTCACCCTCGTGGGCCCAACACAGGCTTCCATCCAAAACCAGGTGGAAAGGATATGTGCTTTGCATCAGTTGAAGATAATGTTGTCAAACTGATGGAGCCATTATCACTGGGTCGTGCAAGCAGGACCAAGGAGATCTGCCACCTGTCTGCTGAAGTCATAGACTTCATAGAGGAGGAGCATGTAAGTCATCTTGTTAAAGCTTATTGAACGTTTTAAAACATTTTCAAGCCCAGAAATTGATGGATTTCGTTTTTGAGTTCCTGGTGTGTTTTCAGATTTTTATGTTTAAACATTGCAGATATACTGTAGTTTTTATTTTGCCGTTCACTATTGTTGTTAATATTTACAGAATGATAAAATTTACATGACAAATTGTTATTAATTGTACCAAATTGTTATGCAAGGAAGCATTGACTTGAGTGGTGAAAAGGTTGGAACTGTGTGTTGTTGTGACGGCTGGTGGTGCGAATGGGAATGATCAAGGCGCAGGGGGTGAATGAAGTGTTCGACGTTTAATTCTGTACGAACACTGAAAGCCGTAAAGGCTGAAACAAAGAGAGCAAACGTGCTCGCAGGCACGGAAATGAACGTAGTCTATGTTACAGGTGTCCAGAGACACGGCTGATAGAGACACGGAATATACAACATGTGACAACGACAATAACGCACAAAGAGACGTGACACACAGGGGTTTAAGTACCCAGCTGATTGGGGACAGCTGCGGGGAATCAGGGAAGGGTGCATTCACAGGACATGGGAAACAGGACAAACATACACGACGGCGCTAGAAGGCCGGCGACGTCGAACGCCGGGGAGGCACGCGCCCGGAGGACGAACTGCCACCAGGAGGCGACGTGACAGTTGTAACTAGGCTACCATCACATCTGTGTCATCACCGTCAGGTCTCAGTCACCACCATCAGATGGAACCTTCTTTGTTTTAAATGAAAATGCTTACAATCTGTTCCTCCAATGCAGTTTATTTATTATTCTATATTTTTTAGTGTTATTTCTCAAGAATCAGTGGCCCTTAATTAGGTATCACAAAATTACATGCAAGCATTGATAATGCACCAACACCCACACATTATGCAGCCAAATACATGATTATGTTGAAATCATAATCATGTATCTTCGTTAAACAACACTCTGTAAGTATTTAGGAACTAAGGAGACCAATTGCTGTACTTTTGAAAGTCAAATGTTTTCCCATTCTTGCTTGATATAGGATTGCAGCCGTTCAATAATTCGGGGTCTCCTTTGTCATATTTTCTGTTTCATAATGCGCCAAATGTTTTCAATGAATGAGAGGTCTGGACTGCAGGCTGGCAAGTTTAGCACTCAGACTCTTTAATGCTATTGACATGCAGAATTTGGTTTGGCATTGTTTTGCTGAAATAAGCAAGGCCTTCCCTGAAAAATATTTTGTCTGGATGGCAGCATATGTTGCTCAAAAACCTGTATATATTGTTCAGCAATAATGGTGCCTTCACAGATGTGCGAGTCACTCATGCCATGTGCACTAATGCACCCCCATACCATCACAGTTGCTGACCTTTGAACTGTGTGCTAATAACATGCTAGGTGGCCACATCTCCTCTTTAGTCTGGAGGACACAGCGTCTATTATTCCCCAAAAACAAATAAAACATTTTATTTGTTACACCACAGATTAGTTGGCCTCTTAAATGAGTTTGTGCTCCGAAAAGGTGCAGTTTCTGGATCTTGTTTATATATGGTTTCTTCTTTGCATGTTAGAGTTTCAACTTGCATTTGTGGATGCAGTGTTGTACAGTGTTCACAGACAGTGGAATACGGAAGTGTTTCTGAGCCCATGCAATGTTGTTCACTTAAGAACTGTGTATTCAATGCTGCGCTGCCTGAGAGTGCGAAAATCACAGCCATCCAATATTGTTTTTCAGCTTATTCCCTTGCTTACAAAGATTTCTCTGGATTCTCCAGAACATTTGATGATATTATGTACCATAGATGAGATCCCCAAACTTTTTGCATGGAGAAATGTTATTCTTGATCATTTTTGCACTATTTGCCTGCACAGTCTTTCACAGAATGCTGAACCCCTCCCCATTTTTACCGCAGAAATTCCTTTCTGGAATGCTCTTTTTATATCTAATCATGTAAGTGACCTATTGCCATTTAGAGCCCCCCACTATATGTAATCTCATATATTTATTAATTAATTATTATAGCCACCATAACTCCTCCTACAGTTCTTGTACTACGGAGACAGGTATCAAAATGTGTGTCTTGTTTCCGATGGTGTTGCTATTATTTTGTGGACGGTTTCATTCCAAGGTTTATGAAATATTTACGTTTTTGGACCAAAAAACATAGCCGCACTGGCCGAAGGGTAGTTAGCCACGTTGAACGTTAGTTGCCTAGCAACCTACGTAAACAAACTTTGCAGAAGAAGACCATTCTCATGGCTGCTGGATCTGAAGTTTGCAAGTAATGTTAGCTAGCTACAGTACTGTTTGTGCAGTGACAATGAAATGGAATTGACTTTGATCATGGGACTTTACGTTCTGTGAAATAAAGAAAATAGTTACAATAGTTTCAGCTAATCAGGATTCCACAAAATGTTACGTCCCGCCCCTGAATTACAGATAGTTAGTTGAAGTTGCTAGGAGCAATTTTAATGACACGTCATTTTAGCAATCCTCACTAGATTGATTTCGCTGAAAGGTTATACTGAACCGTTAAAGTATTTGAATAACTATCTGAAGGATTTTTTTTATATTGCATTGTTGTTGTGCGTTCTGTGGTGAGTTAATCTTTATTGTGAGGCTGATATCTCGACGTGGCGCTAGCAGGCCAATGCTAACTTTACCCCATGTTAGTAGATATAAATTGTGCATTTTAAAATCATTTCTAGCAATCTTTTCCAAGAGCCAAAATATAATGTTATAATGTCATATCGCACAGGTGGGATCACCCCACCTGTACCGTAGGACATTTGTGTGTATGTGTTGTAATCCGTAAACTGTTCTTGCATATTTAGATTTTTTTTTTAAGATGTTCAACAGCGATAAAATAAGAGGGTTATTTTTAAACACATTGTAATAGCTTATCATTGAAATTAATTAATTACTTTTCAGTTATTCATTTAAATATGTTACATTTTGGAGTATTTTTACAACTTAATATAATTACACCTCCCTCCTGGTCTCTAGTTTGTTGTATATCCTCCTCACTGCTCCCTCCAAGCCTTGTGCGTATACTACAAAAGGCTGAAGTTATTTTGCTACTGCTGCAAGCTATTCAGTCTTTTTTATATGGGAGACAGGTAGCTAGCTATTTGGCTAATGGGACATATCTTTGTTTTTGTATTTGGGAGATGTCCAGCTAAGTACTGGGGGATTATCTGTGTTGATTTACTGCCAGTACACAGCTGGACACCGGACACAGCTGCTGCTACAAGCAACCCTATACAATTTCTTGCAATTTTCTAGTTGCATTGTGTTTTTCTTTAGATTTTACACAGCGTCCCATCTTTTTGAGAAACAGGGCTGTACAGTACCAATCAAAATTTGTGTCCAAACTTTTGACTGGTATTGTATTGGTGTGCGCTCAGATGCTGGATACTTTTTTTCCCCTAAACAAACTCCTGATTACTGAACATTACATTCACAATGGCCATTCTCAGCTGTGAATATTATGTAGAAGTAATGTTTTGCACGTTTTGTAGAAATACAAAGACTTTCTTCCTTGTGACTGCCTCATTTACTTTTACAAGGAGTTCTTTATCCTGTTTCCTGACTGGCTGAGCGGTCATTACTATCATCTAGCAGTTTAGCGAGGCCAGTCACTAAAGATAAAGTGCTAGCCGTGGTTCATCAATAAACACAGCATGAGGCGAGTTAGCGATTGGAGGTAAGACAAATGCCAATTGATCACAAGGTCTACAATTACTGTAGTATGCCCCACCCCTTTAAAGGGTCTGTATGACACTGGAAACCTGCATATTACAACCCTTGTGTGTAATATTAAAGCCTGTATGCATTTAGAAAGGAGACCCAAAGCCATGTGGGATCATGTTGTATCCTGTGATTAGGCCAGGTTAAAACTATTTCATCACAATTTCAAAAGATGTTTGGTGCCAAACCAACATGGCTCATTGCCAAAATACATACCACTGTCACCAACATATGCTATGGGCACCAGCTATTCTCTTTAGAATACAAGAGCTCAGGTCAGAATACAGATTATATTTTGGCAACAAACCCTGTTGCCCTCTACCAGCAAGCTGAAATAGAATAATTTCACCTTTTAACACAACTACTATTTGAAGAACCTAGTCAAATCAACCAAGTAGTAGCTTGTAAGAAAGTCCTCAAAAGGCCTATTCAGACATCAATCAACAGACTTACTGCTGTTAATCCAAGAAAAACATGCTTCCACAAAGTCTTAGTGGTGGGGTGAGCATACTTAAATCACCAGGGCTGTAAGAAAAAAATAAAGAATATCAACTGACTCAATCAATGTGACCAAATGTCCTACTTGAATACAACTTGGGTCTTGGACACCATCCCATGCAACTGCATACAGGTGTTTCCAGGCTGTGAGGATTAGCCATAGCAAATGCTCAATCTTAACACTAGGGGGCCCTCAAGGCTGTGTTCTTAGCCCTCTACTGCACATTTTAACCACAACCAAGAATAAATATAAACGGTTTGCTAAATCAATAAAACTTGGAAGAACTTATAACGCCCACAGTTTTAAGTTCTTCCATGGTCCCATAACCAAGGATTTGTCATGGACCATCAGTTACAATATTGTCAAGCAACAAGAAATTCACACTACAAGTGTGAGGCAAGTGAAGAGGTTTGTCAAGCCTGCCAGGGTAATATCGAAATAATACAGCAGCACCACCAAGGTCATCCTGAATGGCTACACACAGTCGCAAGGTCCCACAGCAGACAATTAGGATGACCCAGTACATACAAGCAGTGCCTGAAGACGAGGTCTGAATCGAAGCATGAAATCCCACACTAATAGGCTTCTTTTTGCAACTCATTTGACTTCTAAGTACATTTACTTGACTTTCTGAATCCTAAATCCTATAAAACTTGAAACTTACTCAAGAATGATGTGGTTTGATTCGAACGAACAACTCTGAAAGAAAGGGATGACAACGTAGGAACAGCTTAGGGAGATCTGGCCTGCCTTGTGGCCCAATGCACCTTGGGAAAGGCCTGGGTAGCCAAGCCAGTGGAAGGAACATGGAAATTGTCTAGGTGCCAACCCCTACTGGCCTCAGCAGGACAGGCTTGCTAGCATCACTGACCACAGTGGATCCAGTTCAGAGGATGATGTCACTCAATGGTCAAAGGGAGGGTTTACTTTGAAGAACAGGGGTCAGCCTTTGTGTTCTAAGTAAGTGGTGGAAAGCAAACATTTAATTCTGCAAGCCTGCTTGCTGTAGTGATGATTTCACTTATAGAACCTGATGTTCTCAGGTTCCCAACATACCTAAATAAGGGGGGTTTCCCTATTTTTGCATCCTTGGTTGACTGCCTATGCAAAGACAGTTGAGGTCTACCCTTTTCAAACATAATACAGGGGCCTCTAGTGGTTGAATTAAGACATTGCAATAACTCAGACATAGTAAAAAATGTATGAAGTACAGTAGCTGACATCAATACAAATACAGTAACATTCGGTACGCAAAGAAAAAAAATCATAAAGATCAAGACATTTTCAATCCATCCCAAGCTGAACACGTTTATTTTTTAACTGGTAAAATATAGTACATTTGTATAAAAATGTAGAAAATTGTACACAAAATATATCACTTGGCTGTTGTGTATATAGAAACGCTACAATTATAGCCGTTGTGGCTCAACATATTCTTTTTGCCAGCAAAACGTCTGATTGAAAGGCAAACAGACACATATCAAAACAGACAACAAAGACAGTAAAAGCAGTTGTTATACAAACCAAAACAGAACCTGTTCCTTTTATACAAAACAATTCATACATTCTAAGTAACGGCACTATCAAACCATTCACATCTTCATAGCTGTGACTGCGATTATTAGTATTATTTAAAACAAACTTGTGCATGTTTATTCCTTGAATATTATTAGTTCAAATCGTCTTTGGTTGGTAAGTTACTCACTTTTCTTTTGTTAATTAAAGAACTTGTCAATGCTTAGTCATGGCAAAGACAAGAGATCTGTCTTGACTAGTAGCTGTGGGACCTACTTCTGTAATGCAAACTAGAGCAAAGCACTAGTAATACAGCATAAAGAAACCAAGTATCGCCTGTATGGATCTACTGTAGCAAGATGTAAACGTGACCTAGAAAAACACATTCAAAACAGATTGATACCACCAATCTGTCATTCTACAAAGTGAAGTTCACATGAAATCAAGGACACTCAGGCATTGGCCCTCTGGGACAGATTAGGTCGCAAAGGAGAGAGACCAGTCTACGTGAGCACAGTGCTGCAGTCAGTGCAGTGCTATAAAGCATGATGTTAGCGTGACAACTTTCCAGGACCCGTCTGTCATAGAAAGACAGCCTAATTAACAATTAACAATGGCATAATGGTCAGATTTTTTTTTTTTTTTCATTCACTCCGTTTCTCTACTCTATTTCATGAAGACCCTAAGCACGTCCAATGCCACATCGAAGCTTTGCTGGTCGTTATGCTGCTCTCAACCAAGAAGTCTATACCGGTATTCCTGTGCTGTGGAAGGCACGCAATCTCCGGTCTTTTACCTTGATTGAGCTCACAGATGCCCAATACGTCAAAATATCATGTTAAATCAAGGCCACCATATTTGATTACTAAGTTCCTAAACCTCAACGGAGCCTACTGCATGCTAATGAGACCCCTGGGCAAATCAAACCCTGGTCCTTTAATGATGGAGCTAACTGCATGCTAATGAGACCACTGGGCAAATCAAACCCTGGTCCCACAATGATGGAGCTAACTGCATGCTAATGAGACCACTGGGCAAATCAAACCCTTGTCCCACAATGCTGAAGCTAACTGCATACTAATGAGACCCCTAGGCAAATCAAACCCTGGTCCCACAATGATGGAGCTAACTGCATGCTAATGAGACCCCTGGGGAATAAATCAAACCCTGGTCTCACAATGATGGAGCTAACTTCATGCTAATGAGACCCCTGGGCAAATCAAACCCTGGTCACACAATGATGGAGCTAACTTCATGCTAATGAGACCCCTGGGCAAATCAAACCCTTGTCCCACAATGATGGAGCTAACTGCATGCTAATGAGACCCCTGGGCAAATCAAACCCTGGTCACACAATGATGGAGCTAACTGCATGCTAATGAGACCCCTGGGCAAATCAAACCCTTGTCCCACAATGATGGAGCTAACTGCATGCTAATGAGACCCCTGGGGAATAAATCAAACCCTGGTCCCACAATGATGGAACTAACTAGCCAATTTTATTTCTATAACCAGACTGTCTATCAGCAATTCGGAGGTTGCTCCTAAGTACCTCGATGATGTACACCTGATTCATTCTAAATTCGGTTTCATGATGATGAAAGACATTTAAGATCCTGCAGCCTACACAGTATTGTGCAGAGTTGTGTGATATTGCACCATGCAATATAAAATGTTAAAACAATGTGGTACCGTAGACCTTAAACCTCACCCTCTCTCTCTCGCTCTCTTTTATACTCACTGCCTCTAAATCCTCAAGCTTAACAAAGGCACTTTCTTATATTGTTATTGTATGACTCCAATAATTGTATAAGCTGCTTAATGAACACTTAGCTATAGTAAACATGTTACATCTGTGTGAGTGCAAACACCCTGTCTCAACACAAAGCCTCTTGACCATACAACAGATTCAAAGTAGGAAAGACATTCCTTACATAGGCCTTTGAGTGAATACTGATATGATATAACTATCACTATCATATGTGTGCTCATAAAGTGTCCCTGGGAATATAGATTCATTTTCAAAGCACTGAGGCAGTTTTCAATAAACAACGTTTCAACTAAAAACTTTCTTCCTCAGAAACAGCTTTGTTCACCTCAGGTTTAGAATTGAATCTGTTGGACTGGAGTCCTGTCACTGCCAACATTGTCATTAACACAGCATATATATATAAACTTATAGCTTATTTACATTTACCCTCAGCCCACACTATTGCCATATCAAATCTATGTGACTGGAATGACTGTCGCTCGAGAAAATACATTTTCAGTGTTGATAACTTTAGGCTGTTGACACCGTCACGGCAACAACGCCCCCATGAAAAGTGAGTTAACTTGAGACAGTTCTGCGCCATGGATACCGAGCAGGCCCAGAGTCTTTGTCTCTGGGTGCAGGAGAACCAGATTGATAGGCACTGTTGGTTCAAGTTGAAGGCTTCTATGAGTAGCTGGGGAATATGGTGTGCAGGGCCAAGAGGGGCATTATTTACATCTTAAATCAGAGCCACTGATCTAAGACCTTATTTTTTAGTCACGTGTTCCTCACGGAAAGTCACAGAGTCTTCTGTCTAGTTGAGACTAGACAGTGCATCTGGGTGACTACAGTCCTTAAACATGGAGCTTAGCCACTCATTATGAGTTCCAATTCGGCACTTGTCCTGGACAGTATTGTTCCAGTCCTAAGACAGTGTGTTAAGGTACTTGTTCTCTCCAGCCAGCGAGGTCAACATGGAGGTCATGTCACCTATAGCCATGTTGGAGAGCACAGCGGGGGCCAAGGTGATAGATGTCTGGGGGGTGGTGAGGCGGGACGAAGTCTGGGATGAACCCCCGTGGAGAGGAGGGTTGATGGGGCTGAACGACGAGGTGTCTGGGTCATCAATGATAGAGGTAAAGTCTATCTGGGCGTTGTCCAGATCTAGGTTCTCCAGAGCATTGGAAATAGGGGTGGACTCATTGGGGTATGCAAGGGATGCTGATTTGTTACCCTGATGGTCCATGTGGGTCACCATGTGCTGCCGGTGCTGGTTAAGGCAGGACCGGGTCTGGGTAGAGTCCTGGTGAGGGTGGTTGATCTGCAGTATCTGCTGCTTGTCTAAGTCAGGGTGCTGCATGGAGATCTGACCAGAGTAGTACATGTTGTTGTTATTGTTTGAGGGGGAGAACATCTCTTGGTGGGGCGTCTGTGGGACCTGGACCGGAGGTAGACGTACCACTCGCCTGGGGCTTGAGGTGGAGTGGACTGGACTTAGGTGAGGAGGACTACCCAGGTACCCTCCACCTCCCTGGGACTGAAGACTATTCTGCCTGCTGAGGGGCTTCTGGGACTGGGGGGGTCTGGGAACCACCATATCCTGGCTGTAGCAGGAGGTTGGACCTCCAGACAGGCCCATCATGACTAAGTCCTTAGGTGGGACGGATGAGGTTGAGCTGGGGCCATGTGCTGGGGGGCTCATCAGGTTCTGGTTGATGGCATAGCCGGGGTAGCTTGGACCTGGGTTGGGGTAGAGGTTCTGTTGATGGTGATTATTTTGCTGTTGCTGTTGCTGCATCACGGCCACCTGAATCAAATCAAATGAGATCAACATTTAGCTGAAGCACCACCATCATTATTTCAAGCCTATTGAGCACACATTCACCTGAGGCGGTTTTGTTTACTGATCTTGAAAAGGAATGGAGAAGTTACCTGTTGGGCAGTCATGTCCATGCCATCTGACAGAGGCAGGGGTTTTCTGTCCGTTCCGACCTGTCTCTGATCCGGCTCCTGACCCCACATCAGAGCCTGCTGGGACTGCACGTAGTTCCTCACCATCATCTCTTTCACCTGCATCATTGGTGTCTGGGAGCGACCCCCGGGACCCAACCCAGCTGACCCAAGGCCGAGGCCACCACTCTGGGGGAAGGAAGCCTGCTGCTGTCCCTGCTGCATAGGGGGCTGGTTTTGGTTGTCCATGCCTCCTCTGAGGAAGTCGCAGCTGGGGTTGGTAGTCCTCATCATGCCCTGGGAGGTTTGACTCGCCTGGGGGTAACCGCTCTGGGGAGCCATGTGTCCCACGGCTGCAGGCGTCTGCCCTGGGTGAGGCTTCTGTTGCTGCTGGTGAAGGTGTTTCTGGCAGGCGTCCGGATTGGCCAGGGCTGGGTGGTACTGCTGCTGCTCTGGTTTGATGTTCACTTTGTGTTCGCCAACAGACGCTTGGCCATACAGCCCTTGCTGGTTATTGTAGAGACCCTGTGCCTGGCCCTTCATGGAGGCCTGGTCCTGATATTGCATCCCAGTCTGAACAGCCATATGAGGGATCTGCACCTCCCCCCAGGGCCCTGGGCCTCCATCCAGGCCGTTAGAGTAGTTCGGTCCAGACGGACTAAGCTGGCATGTACTGAGACTGTACTCCGTCTGTTGTAACAAGGTGTTGGACATCCCGTCAGGATGGCTGGGTCCCCCCTGACCCACCTGGGCCTGACCCGGTCCCCTGGAAGAGCCCTGGTAGAGCCCAACCTGCATGGACATCTGTCCCTGGGTCTGGTAGCCCTGCTCTGGGCATCCCAGGCTGTCGTGGTTGGGTGATAATTGGCTGGAGGGACCGCCCATGTGGTGGGACTGGTAGCCCAGGAAGCCCCTCTCTCCCTGGGGAAGCATCATGCTGTGGTCCCTGGTGTCCGCGGTTCCCCCGTGGGAGTCCATTGCCATGGCCTCCATCATGACGTTCTCTGTGATGCTGGGTGGCCGCGGCGAGTACATGTGGCGGGCTATGTTAGCCTCCGACCCGCAGTGATGCAGGGCGTTCCTCCGTCCCATCATGGCCACGTTGTTTAAGCTGTTGAAGCGTTGCACCTTGGGAAGGAAATCCAAATGTAAAGACTCAAATACAAAGCCAGAGGAAACTCTTATTAGCTATGTTGCCTTGGTGCTGCTTCTGCACGCCCATGCAACCATTACAGGACTATCGAGCCGAAGCATTAGATTCACATAATGTACGCAATATAATAGATCCATGTTTTTTTTTCAAAAGTAATCAATGAAAATAATTGCAGCCACTATTCCATACTTCAAACACAAATAAACATTACTCTGCAAAACTATTTGTGTATTTGGTGCAAAGCCTGCACGCATCAGAGTAAAATTCTATTAACAGTACGGCAGTTAACATTGGTGTTTCTTACCAGCCATGTGTGAAAAGCATTTCTTGTTTGCAAGTTACCAAGTTAATAGTACAACAGCAGAAAACATTTAACCTAATTTACCAACTGTGTTATTTTCCACCTGTGAACTATGCAAAGAATATTTGGCCGAGGGTAGCATAGATGTTTCTATTGTCTGTAGGCCCTCTTTTCTTTCTTTTATTAGGTAAAGGGTTTGCTTGCAACATGAAACCTAATACAATGAAATTTAAAGTCAACTATTTGGCATATGGTGTTACAGAACATGTAAAAATGTAAAGTCTCGCATCAAAAGTTTCTCACAACACGACCAGATATGTGGAAGTGACCAAACACTACAAACACTAGTACTACTACAATAAACTAGAACAACCTTGGAAAGGGCCTGTGGGTCCCCGCTGGAGCGGACACTACAAACACTAGTACTACTACAATAAAAACACTAACAACCTTGGGAAGGGGCTGTGGGTCCCCGCGGGAGCGGACACTACAAACACTAGTACAACTACAATAAAAACACTAACAACCTTGGGAAGGGGCTGTGGGTCCCCGCTGGAGCGGACACTACAAACACTAGTACTACTACAATAAAATTACTAACAACCTTGGGAAGGGGCTGTGGGTCCCCGCTGGAGCGGACACTACAAACACTAGTACTACTACAATAAAAACACTAACAACCTTGGGAAAAGCCTGTGGGTCACCGCTGGAGCGGACACTACAAACACTAGTACTACTACAATAAAAACACTAACAACCTTGGGAAGGGCCTGTGGGTCTCCGCTGGAGCGGACACTACAAACACTAGTACTACTACAATAAAAACACTAACAACCTTGGGAAGGGCCTGTGGGTCACCGCTGGAGCGGACAGGGTCGCTGGCACGGCGGGTCCCATTTCCTGGGGCTTGGTGGGGGTAGATGACCCCGGTACCATACTCCCCCGTGTTGGCACTGTGTCTCCTTGGACCTCCTTGCTGCAGGAACGCTGGTATTGGCTGACCCTGGAAGGATAATCGTATTATTTATAACAACAAGAACAACACAAATACAAATAAATATCTATACGAAATAAGACAGATTGAGAGTTGCCCGACTCTGGTAACTTTCCCAAAGCAGACTAAGAATCAATCTTGCATAACAGAAAACCTGATAGTCGCTGAGGAAACCTCTTCTCCCGGTAGTCCCTGTCCCCCGTTCCATATTAGGCAGCGGAGTAGGTGGTGGGCCGCCAGTTGCTGCGGCATATTTTGCTTTCAGGCTGTACTGCTGTGCAGGTGTTAGACTAGGCAAACCTGGCAACCCTCCTCCGCCTCCAGCACCATGGCAGAGCCCCCCTTGGCGAATGGTCTCAGGGGAGAGGGGCTCACCTCCGCCTTGGTCAGGACCCAGGAACCCTTAAATCAGAGTTATTCAACGTTACTGGATATTGAATGACCCAACTGAATTGGTATATTTGTTCAAATTGCTGCATGGATCCCCAGAAGATGATACTTGTTTTTACATGTTAGTCCATCAGCAGTAGCATGAAATACGTTACAGTATTCGTTTTAAGATAGCTAGGTTTGATAACATATAACCACCGTATCAAGTTCTTTTTCCCTCCAGTAGTTATCTGCAAAGTATTTTCCTCCTAGCACCAACTTTGCAGATACCTACCTTGTTGAGGGAAAACAATTATCTTCCAAAACATTGGATACATGTGGCAAAAACTACAATGTATGAAATGAATAGTTGTTGGGGACTATTTAGGGCCTCTGAAACTCTCCCAGTATGCTATGAGGATTTCAGGGCCCCCCTCCTTGCTTGACAGCTATCCTTTTAGGGTGGATTGAAATAAAACCTGTTGCAGAGTGTATTTCAATGCACCCGTAAAACCAAGATGGTAGTCGAAGGATTAAAAGCTGACAAAGTAACAAAACAAAAATATTACCTCCTCCATTTCCTGCTCCTCCTAACTGTGAGACCTCACTTGATCGCCGGCTGGACAGGTAGGGGGAGACCATGGAGGAGCGACGGCTCACTGTGTAAGCAGAACTTAGGCTGCTGGTGCCACTCCCCCTCCGGTCACTGATAGGACAGGATAGACCAGAGGGTCCGCCTGCCAGCTCGTGATTGGACAGCTCCATGACACGGCGGTTGGAGAGGAGGGGCGAGGGAGCGCACATCCCTCCCATCATCTCACCCTGTCCGCCTAGAGGAAACAAGGACCGGATGAGAATCGCCAGGTGACCAAGCAAAGTAATCTATGCTGCACAGTGCAAAGGTTTCAGTTAGCTGTGCTAAGCTTGTAATTGTGAAACTAAGCTGAGCCTATCACATATAAGTAACAAACGGTTCTTTTCATAGTGGTTTAAACTACGGTTATTCATCCAGGAGCAACTCTATATACCTGAGAGTGCTGGAAGCTTGTTACTCCCACAGCAGTGTACAGGAGGGATGGGCCTTCTGATCTGTTTGAGCTTGTCTATCTTCAAGTTCTCAAGTCTCTTCAGGGCCTGAGCCGACATTCCCCCCATCCCGAAGGTGCCTTGACCTCCTCCCGTTGCCTCACCTCCTCCCCCGGCCTCCCCCCCTCCCCCGGCCCCACCGTCCTCCGGAGCGGTCAGGTCCTCCAGGCTGCCGGCGGCGTTCAGGTTCATCTCCACGCCACTGTCATTGTTGTTGGCACTACCAAGGGGAGAGCGTTCACTACTGCAGGACGACTGTCCACCCGGGCTCGGCTGAGACTTCTGGGGGGAGACATAGGATGATTTCATCTCATTCAAGTAGCTTGAAACATTCATTTAGAAATGGATGAAGAATTTTCATCTATGTGGTCCAAACTCACAACAGCTGATTCGGGCACCAAAAGTTTACAGTCCCCTCTTTGTCCAGCCTCCTCCTTCTCCAGCAGCAGTTCACCAGATTGCCCACTAGGTGTCAGTGAAGAGCCAGGTGGCCGTGGCCCAGTGTCTCCTCTGTGCTTCTTAGTTATGTGAGCCTCAGGGCCGTGGACTGTCTTCACATGCTTTCGCAGAGAACTAGGGTCTGTGTAGCGCTTCGTACATCCGGGGATCTTACACACATAAGGCTTCTGTAATTGGACAGGGCAAAACTTGATTTCAGGCAAATGTGAGCTATTTTTTATCATCTCAAATTATGTGAAATATATTATGTAATCATTAGTAAATAATCATTCAATAGAAATCTGTATAATAGTGGATTGAAAGAGTTTCACTTTTTTTTTTATATAAATAATTTTGCGTGCCTTCAATACACATTTTAAAATGCAGAGTTTCTATTGGGAAATAGAAGCTAGAGCAGTACTTTCTGGTTGCTAAACTACACAGTTCACTCAATCTCTTTTAATTATAAGCACTGGACAATGTAACAAATCATTTTGGCATTTAAATTACTGCACTATCACTATAAAATATCTTTCAAATATACAAAATATAGATTGACCAAATATGAAACTAGAAATGACTAGGAACACTTCCGCAAACATTTGTTTAATCTGTTGTAGATTCATTTAAATAACAGTTTGAAATCGTCTTTTTAACAAATGTTAACAGATAGAGTTAGTTTGATTGGGTGATAGTATGCACCTCATTGGAGTGAGTTGTTGATAAATTTAATAACCGTTTGAATACCTCTTTTTAAACAGATGTTATCAAATAGAGTTAGTGTGATCGAGTGTTACCAGATAGAATTAGTGTGATTTGAGTGATATTGGAGTGAGTGGTTGATAGATTACATAACAGTTTGAAAACCTCTTTTTAAACAGATGTTATCAAATAGAGTTAGTGTGATCGAGTGTAACCAGATAGTTAGTGTGATTGAGTGTTACCAGATAGAGTTAGTGTGATTGAGTGTTACCAGATAAAGTTAGTGTGATTGAGAGTTACCAGATAGTTAGTGTGATTGAGAGTTACCAGATAGTTAGTGTGATTGAGTGTTACCAGATAGTTAGTGTGATTGAGTGTTACCAGATAGAGTTAGTGTGATTGAGTGTTACCAGATAAAGTTAGTGTGATTGAGAGTTACCAGATAGTTAGTGTGAGTGAGTGATAGTATGCACCTCATTGGAGTGAGTGCGGTTCTGGTGTTTGGCTCGGTCCGAGGCGTTGGAGAAGGCTTTGTTGCATCCCTCGTGTTCACAGACGTACGGCTTCTCCCCCGTGTGGGAGCGCAGGTGGGTCTTCAGGTTCTCCAGACGGGAGTAGGCCTTGTTACAGCCCTCAAACTAAAATGACACAAAAACACACATGGCACTTAAGTGAAGACACCATATGGTATTATCCTAAAATTTAAACAACAGGATGATCTTAGACAGCGCATACCACGGGTATGGTAAAAATGTTTTTACTGTAATTGTTTTGGTGAACAGTTTTATATTTGCCATAATCCCATGTGTGGCATTGCTACCATGCCGTGGCTAATTGTTGTATCCAGACATTCTGCAATGTGTCTCCTGCTTGGCCGTTGTGCACCCAGGTTTGAGCAATGCCACCCATTCTTCTGTATCAGAAAATCTAATGAAAACATGAACTGTATAAGCATGCTCCAGAGAAAAGAACCAAAACCAAGAACCCGAACATTGACCTAGGCTCTAACTCTAAAATAGGCAGCTAATTTGAATGTAGCTATGGAAAGTCAGTTAATTTGATTCTAAAGATAACATTTTACATAGACATTTTAGGCATTTCGCAGACACTCTCATCCATAGTGACTTACACATTTTGGGTATGTTCATGGGATAAAATAAAGAAAACACATCACTTTGCCCAGTCTGGCAATCTGGCTACCCTTTGGTTACTAATCAGATGCTATAACCGCTAGGCTGACTGCTACATGCCTGCTGCCTCCAGATAACATAAAGAAGCTTATACCTTATTGTGACATTTGAATTTCAACATCTGATGCGGAAGAATGGGCAAAGTTTCTGAAACATCAGTGTGTGTGTGAGGTAACAATGTCTCCCGGGCACATTCAAGGGCCCCTTTTACAAAATCTGATGTGCCGTGCCTAAGAACAGCTCTTACCAATGGAATATTAATCTGATGTGCCGTGCCTAAGAACAGCTCTTACC
>JACXGK010005883.1:0-31063 GCA_016801125.1 Novumbra hubbsi
CCCCCCCCCCCCCCACAATAATAAATATGGTTGACTAAGCATTAAGATATCAATCACCTATTAGTGATTCCTATTATTAGTGATAATTAATAGAGGATGATCAGCATGAAAAAGTGGCAGCATGGTGAAAAAGCTAAAGACAATTTATTAGTAGACACTGGGCGAAAACCAACCACCTGCATAATGTCTTCCTGAAATACACCTTTTGATTGGCAGTGTAAAATAAGGCAAAGGGTTCCATACCATGTATTTATACACTTAATCACCACTGAAAAAAACTGTTTTACTGTACATTCACATGTTAACATAAATAGTTGTAATATATCTGTGTTGTACCCATATACCCACATACAAACATTTCTCAAGAAACCTTATAGAACAGGGTTGGGGGTGAGGATTTCGTTTTTAGGATAAAGTACCACGCATAGTGTGCTATTAAGCTTTGGGCCAGAGTCTGGCTAAATACATAGAATCAGATAACCATCTGAACAACAAATAGGTTTTGGAACTGCAAAAGCCATCACACTACATTGACATAATTCCATAATAATGTATACGTCATCGTAAATATGTATTATCTTTCTTTTTCTTCTTAAAAAATATAGTAACATCTGAATATAATGTGTGTGTGTATATATATATATATATATATTAAATAATGTGCATTTCTTTGTCATTGGTCACAAAGAGGAAATGTGTATTCTCCAAGACACTGTGGCTGGCCTTGGGTTTTTACAGTCTGACTAGAGCTTAAAGCAGAAGACCACTGAATGAGGATCATTCTAATCACTTATTAGAGTCACAACCAGTAAGCGTGTACAGTAGGCTATACACCATAAAACACAACAGTATATGCAATTGACTTTCTCTTTGTTACATTGTAACTGTTACAGACACATTTCACAAAGCGTTTGAGCAGCTTCTCCAGTAACCTGTGTTGGATTGGCCTCAAGTGGGCTTGCCTTTTCCTGGCTTAACACTGTGCAGAACAGCTCTGCTGTGATTTCCTGTGGCATCAAACAGTCTTGTTCGAGGGGGGTAATAGAGGACTTGGTGAAAAATGTTCCAATTATTGGCTTCTCTGAACACTCCCTTACGCATATCCTACACCCTATTAACTGTATAGATAGTAGGTCTGTACATGGTGTATTATGTTTTTTGTTAGTTGTTACCCTGTTAAAAAGTGTTGTAATGCTGTAGTCATGGTTGCCTACATGGTACAAACACAGTAACTTATCCGTGTTTCTGGGCAGAGGGCCATCACTGAGAGCTCCTCACAGTGCTGTGAAAAGAGATCACTTAAGTTCTTCTCTCGCCTACTTCACTCTCTGTCACAGACACACACTAACCTTGTCCCCAGGTTATCGGCACAGTGGATATGACTGCGAGATAATCCCTTTCAAGTTGGAACAAAACAATCCTATGGGAATGGTCTTACTGAATAAACAATGTATCATCATTTACTGCCAGCGGATGACATGACTACAAGACATGGCCATAAACGAAGGCAAGGCATGTATAGAAGACAGAAGTAGAAGGGTTAGGTGAAAGGTTTTAGGTAAGACCAAACACAGTGGTTAACATGCCCCTATCCAAACACAGTTTTACCACTGTGTTGGGATAGGGGCATGTTTACCACTGTGTTGGGACCGGGGCATGTTTACCACTGTGTTGGGATAGGGGCAGGTTTACCACTGCGTTGGGATAGGGGCATGTTTACCACTGTGTTGGGATAGGGGCATGTTTACCACTGTATTTGGATAGGGGCATGTTTACCACTGTGTTGGGACCGGGGCATGTTTACCACTGTGTTGGGACCGGGGCATGTTTACCACTGTGTTGCCTGAGCAATATAGGATTGCAGCTGCTCCACAGTTCAGGGTCTCCTTTGTTGTATTTGTTATTATATAATGCGCCAAATTATTTCAATGAATGACAGGTCTAGACTTCATATAGGCCAGTTCAGCACCCGGACACTTAATACAGAGCCATGCGGTTGTAATACGTACAGAATGTGGTTGGACATTGTCTTGCTGAAATAAGCCAGGCCTTCTCTGAAAAAGACATAGACTGGATGGCATTATTTAATGCAATGCCGGCTGAAGGCCTGAAGATCACGACCATTCAATAATGGTTTTCAGCCTTTTCCGCTACGTACAGAGACTTTTAATGTCATTAGGTACTGTACATGATGAGAACCCCTCCCCATCTGTACTTCTGAAAGACACATCCTCTCTGGGATGCTCTTTTTATACCCAATCATGTTACTGACCTGTTGCCAATGAACCTAATTAGTTGTGAGGTGTTCCACCAGGTTTTATTTTAGCATTACACACGATTTCCAGTCTTTTGTTGTTCCTGTCCCAGCTTTTTTGAAACGTGTCGGGCATATATTTTTCAAGGAACAATAACATTTCTCAGTTTCAACATTTGATATGTTTTCTTTGTAATATTTTCTATTGACTATAAGGTTTAAAGAATTTGCACATCACATACATTCTGTTTTTCTTTGCATTTTACACATCCCAACATTTTTGGAAACAGGTTGTACACATAAACCTGCATCTCTCACTCATACAAACCCAAACACAGATTAGCTTAGCCCACCTCCTGTCAGTATAAGGGATGGTTTACATTTTTGACTGAATAGAACTGCAATATTCTAGTACAGGAGCATATTGGGGGTTTGAGGAAACATGGGATTTGAGTTTGTATCGGCCCATGTAACCAGTTTGTTTTAATTAAAAGAGTACAATGTACAGTGGAACCCAGGAGGACTAAGGAGAGCCTGATATTCATTATACACCATAGAATTACTGAAAGAACAATCAATGATATCAGAAATGAAAGAAAAACACTGAAGCAGTAAATATGTCCATTATAGAAATACATAGAAAAATATATATGTATACTAATTTAAATGCCCTTTGTACAGTTTTTAACATCAGATTCAGAAAAGCATGATAAGGATGTGTATTCTTATAGCAGGATACAAACGGTGTGGTTACGTAATATAGTATGCAGGGATCCATAGAGGGTGGTCCCCTACTATGAATGCCCAGACACACCCTTCAGTAGTAGTGTGGCAACATTAGGCTTCGTCTGGGCCAGTGTTTTTGAAGCTAAAACACGTTGCTACGCTAAGCCAAAAACAGGATGAGTGGGCACCATTTTTGCACATTTAAAGTACTGAACTGTCCTCTTGTGTGTGTGTGCAGAGAATACATTGTTTGGCATCTGTATTTAGTGAAAGACCACATTGACCTGCCTATTTGAGGCATTATTCCCATGTGATGATCTTCTTGTGATATTTATAAAAGAGAGAAACCTAATATGGTGCACACTTCTGGTGAGTAAAATAGCACCCGGAATCTATCAATACAAATCTGTAAAAGGTTTGGAGTAGTTAAACATAAGGTAGTCCATGTAATAGAAGTCATAAGCTCTCTGTCTCTCCGAAGTGCTGAGCTGTGCAAAGTAGCTGTGAGTTAAATGAGTTGAAGTTCTCTCAGCCTTAGGGTTCCTGTCTTTAAAACTAGGGAAGGTCAGATTATGAGGTGCGCCAGTCCTACGCAGTAAGAAATTAGCCTCCTCCTCCATGGTCTCGAACTTGCCGATGAAGTCGTAGTCCAGCAGGCAGGGACTGCAGAGCTGGCTGGCCGGCTCCCAGTGAATGTCCATGCCCACGGGCCGGTGCACGTCCAACAGATACTGCATGAACTCCTGGAAGGTCACTCCGCTGCCCGTCCTGAGGGCTGCTTTGGAGGCGTTCACCCGGTACTTGGAGATGATGGGCTTCCCGAACACCGGATGGTAGTAGGTGTTGGGGTTCTGGAACTTGTCCCTGAACGCAGACACCAGCCTCTCCAGGGGCTCGCGGACAAACAGGACTTTGGTGTAGGTCTCCAGGCGTCGCGTGATGCCCTGCCGGTCAAAGCTATCCAGCCGCTTGAGGTGGTTCCCGTAGTGGACGGCGTCGTGTTTGATCTCATGGGTGGACGAGGCCAGGCCGGACAAAACCATGAGGATCCTCTTCCAATTGGAGCAGCCTGCCTTGGGCACCTGTGGAGATAAGACACGCTTATTAAATCCGCCGGTGAGGAAAATTGTTTTGTTAAATACGTCAACCTTAAAAGGCGTACGAAAAAGACCAACAAGGAATGTCAGCATCAGTCAAAAACAAAGACAATCCAGCCGCATGCAACAACGTGACCATCGGTAGACCACCATGCAACAACGTGACCATCGGTAGACCACCATGCAACAACGTGACCATCGGTAGACCACCATGCAACAACGTGACCATCGGTAGACCACCATGCAACAACGTGACCATCGGTAGACCACCATGCAACAACGTGACCATCGGTAGACCACCATGCAACAACGTGACCGTCGGTAGACCACCATGCAACAACGTGACCATCGGTAGACCACCATGCAACAACGTGACCGTCGGTAGACCACCATGCAACAACGTGACCGTCGGTAGACCACCATGCAACAACGTGACCATCGGTAGACCACCATGCAACAACGTGACCGTCGGTAGACCACCATGCAACAACGTGACCGTCGGTAGACCACCATGCAACAACGTGACCGTCGGTAGACCACCATGCAACAACGTGACCGTCGGTAGACCACCTCGCAGTACAGCAGCTTGTACTGGTCCTCCACGTAGATGCGGGACACATGATGAGGCGTGATGGTCCGGGAGATGCTGCTCTTGTACTTGGCACAGACCTCCTTCATCAGCCTGCGCCGGGCCTCCTGGATGCGGGACAACCTGTGCCACTGCCACCTCTCCTGAGGAGAACCAGGGAAACCGGAGAGGGGGGAGGAGTCGTTGAGGTTGTTTGAGACCACCGGGCTGGTCTTCAGGAGTTTCCTGTGGCGCTTGGTCACGTGCAGTGAGTCCATGTCCTGTTCCCTGGAGCCAGGGGAGGCTGACTGCCTGGTCCACTCGAAGGCCGGGAATTGCATGGGGGAGATGGGGCTGGTGAGACCATCCACAGACCCCTGGTCCAGGCCAACCTTCATACCCTCTCCCTCCTGAGTGCACTGCGTCTGAAAGGGACACAAGGCAGACATGGCAAGATAAGACTTGAGTGACAGGTGTCTTTCATTTGGTGATTTCTTTCACTTTGATGCTAAATGGCCTAAAAAACCTTTATTAAAAAAATTGAGAAATAGAAAATTAACTTACAATATCTTAGGTTGGTTTGGGAGAGCATGGCGCGTGCAAGTGTACACACTTATTACAGTAAATCAAAATGGATAACCGTGTCTTAAGAAATAATACATATCTTAACTTCTCCACCGCTTAGACTCACCACCGGGTGGGGCTGTTTCTCCACATTGTGACAAACTCTACAACCTCTTCCTGTTTAAATGTCACACACTGCAATTACTCAGAAACGGAACTATAATGTCGTATAAATGTCTAATAAACGCTTAATTGAAAATCCAAATTTGAATCATCTACATGCATACAGCCATGTTCAGACGCCCTCAGGCCATCATGTTTCCTGACATTTTATTACAATTGAAAGCTGCTATTGTGCCATAAAACTCATAGATCACGTGTATAAACCGAACTGGGATTAGAGACAGTAATGAATGTGTGCTTATTGACTTTCTCATGTCCAGTGTATCAGATACTCCCACCTATACCCCTGGGAAATCTCCAGAAGAGGACGGACCGGCCAAAGTGCTTTCCTGCTGGGAAGCAGAGCAGGGTCAGCCACGGAGCTGCCAGCCCACACGCCAAGCCTGCAGGACTCACAGGGATGGTGGGTGATCTGGTGCTGCATGGCCCTCGTGCTCTGGGTGGGTGGAGACCTCCCTTAAGGGCCAATGGAATGGTCTAACGTATGAAAACTCCGCCCACCTGCGGTACCAGGCCACGTAAAATAAACCCAGTTTAAAATTTGCTGGTCACGGGCCGGCATGTACCAGAACAAACTGAGGTTGGCAGGAGGAACGAGAGGGAACCAAAGCCTGACATAGCAGCCCGTCATGGCTGCCTCCTGTAGCTTCAGGCCCCTCACTCCAGGCTGTTCCTGGATGCAGTAGTCTGAGCCCCGGATGCCACTCTCTCCTCTCCACAGCTTCCCACCAATTCTCCTACTTCTCCCAGCTGGAACCACTGGCGCTTGTGGCCTCAGCATTGGCAGCAGCTCTGCAGCCCTCCAGTAGTAGTGAAGAAGACCCACACAAACCATGCACAGCACTCCAGGCCTTCCCTGGGTTCTGGCCCACCAGGTCAGCCTTTCTAAGCTATCAGACAGAGACAGACACAGCGACGCAGCACAGACACTCAACACCGACGGAGATGAAAGAGAGAGAAGAAACCCAGGTACCTCTCTGGGATCCCGAGTTGTTCTTCTGAGCTTCACGCCTGTGAAGGGAAAAGAAGGGGAGAAACATCAGCATGATGTGATGCGTCGACGGGCGAGGGAGCCCGTCGATGCATCACATCCTAATAATGGAGTGAGTTGCTTGGGCTGTACAGTCAGTCAGAAGGCCTGTACTGACACTTGGGCTGTACAGTCAGTCAGAAGGCCTGTACTAACACTTGGGCTGTACAGTCAGTCAGAAGGCCTGTACTGACACTTGGGCTGTACAGTCAGTCAGAAGGCCTGTATGACACTTGGGCTGTACAGTCAGTCAGAAGGCCTGTACTGACAGTTGGGCTGTACAGTCAGTCAGAAGGCCTGTACTGACACTGACTCCTCACACGCAGGAACACAGGCGCAGGTATTTAACTGGATGTATTTACATAAGGAACCTACAGCTATGCTGTGATCGTCTCGATGGTGAACTATTTCCTTAGCGGGGCGGCTCGAAACGATAGATTGGTTTGGCAACACAGAGTGTCAGGGACAGACAGACTGACAGACAGGCAGACGAACAGCCAGGGGTGTCGGCTTGTCTACTGGCAGATGTAACTGAGCCAGCCAACCAGAAGGACAGCACAGACATGCGATGTGTTAAGTGTGCCATTTCAAGACATCTCCTTCACTGCCCAGCCCCCCCCACCCAACCCACAACCCCCCTCCCGCTGATGTGTAATCTGGTCGACAGCTCCGTTGACGGCAGCACGGCCGCCGATGGGAGAGGGCCACAGACACCTCTGCCTGAGTGGGCTGTCACTTTCAATCTGCAGAGGGAAGTGATAGGAACCTGCAGAGAGGGGGTCCCAGATGTGGGCCACGGCCCTACACCCTATATAAGTGATGAGATCTGCACAGCCCCCCCCTGTCTCACGCCCCCAGACACGCCACAGACAGAACCAGAACAACAGAAAGCAGGAGCCGCGTGGCATGTTGTTTTAGATTAGTATGCACTGGAGAACGGGCTGGGATGGATGTGGTGTCTGGGTCCCTCTTTGAAAGGTGCCTGTCTTTATTCTTCTGTGGCAGGCTGGGGAAGGTGATGGTCCACAATCAGACGTTTTCAAATCTTGTTTGGGTGTAAAGAGCTATGTGATCCCAAAGCCCTAATAACGGCTCAGTAGAGGTTGTGTGTCTTGCATGTCAGATCGTATTGTTGAATTTAAAGCACGTGCATGTATAACAGGACACACAACGACATTAAAACACTAACTGCTGCACTCACTGACACCCACACACAAAAAACAGACACACAGTAAAGCCTTACTTTGACTATCTCTTCTAGATACATGCTTTGCTATTGATCTGGTACCCAAACAGGCTGGTAATTGAAATCTCCTGAGGTTTAATTGCTTCCTGCTAAGTGCAGTTTTTCCTTTGGTGCTCTGCTCATCAGTAATTTCAACGCCAGCCTCAGTGGGGTCAAAGCCAGTTTATTTCCTGTCTGCTGACCTGAATACAGTGCATTTCTTCACTGGAATCGAATTAAATTTCTGTACTGATTGGGATTCAGATGGCATTGATTAATCTGGTGGATAGGTACTGTTTTAGTATGTGAAATACCACTGTCTTTTACTGACATGGCAAGGCAATGGGATATTAAACTTGGACCTTACTTTAGTTTATTTGGCTTACAACACTGTCATCAAATTGTAATACATGCAACTGTCTATGGCATTACTCCTGTGTTATTCCGACTTCCGGTCGAGTACCTGATGCTTTAGCTGCAGTAAATCCTGCCAGTACATACATCTGTCTTGACTATGGATGTGAGACTACTGCTTGGCTGACAGTGCTTGGAGTGCCACTGTGACACTTGGTTATGGGCAGAAGACTGGTAAAAATGTACAATCCTAAATATCCATGTAGGCGTATTAGTAAGAATGGTTAGGACGGAGAACCAATTAGTAAAAAAGCACACCCCCTAAACCCCGACAACATCAAAACATCTATCCCAGATTCTAAATACAGTACTATGGTGTTAACCAGAAAATATTGGCAATTCCCCGAATGGCATATTATACATATTATGTATATTTTCATATATTGTATGAGGGTTTTAAATCAGCTTGAACCCCAGGAAGTACAACTGATGTCTGGTTACCGATTGGTTGGCCCAGAGCTAGAACACATGGGTAAAGGAACATGAGTAAAGGACATGATCCAATGGCCGATCAGCTTGTTTTTATACAATACTCTTCATTTTGACATCACCTAAATGAATGTAGTGGAAGTCTGAGACTGAAATCAGACAAAAATTGTCTGGTCTAATGGTTTTTTTGTTGAGTAGTTATCAATGGGGTTCCCCGAAAGATCAGAAAAATGTTAACAATTAGTACACATAAGTATTAAAACTTTATGGATACATATTTCAATGATTATTCAAATGTACATTTTCGATAATAATGAAGATTCTGGTATATTCTATACTAAAAGGTTCTATACTAGAAGGTTCTGGTAAATTTTGTGAATCATATTTGACGAAATTGATACAGGGCTTTTTTACAGGCACCAAAAATGGTTAGTACATCAAAAATGATGCATGGCAAGCAGTTTACACCAGAACCCTCACCGCACAGCCGAGACGCTCACCACACAGCCAGAGACCCTCACCACACAGGCAGAGACGCTCACCACACAGCCAGAGACGCTCACCACACAGCCAGAGACGCTCACCACACAGGCAGAGACGCTCACCACACAGCCAGAGACGCTCACCACACAGTCCCAAATGTGATTTACTGGATGCGTATTGGGGATTATTAGGTGGCCATAATATAAACGCAGCAAGACTTGGAATGTAGCAATGGCACTGGGGTTGGCACACTGACCCCTGTATGACTGTGAGGACACCCGTTTAAGGTGTCTGACCGACAGCACCACTGGCATTGCTGCCCTGGGACATGGAGGTCTTTGGGCTGGAGTTATGAGTGACCCCTACACTCCTGCTGGCCACCGCTCCCAGCAGCATCAGGACCGACCTCCAGACATACCAGAACAGTCCCCGCTTGGCCTGCCAGGCTTGGCCGCCCCAAATAGGCCTTTTTGATTATGTTTGATTGCAGTTTTATACTCAAGTCAATTTCAATCCCGAACTAACTATTATTTTTATAGATTTTCCTCTGGGCTGTGAAACAAGGATAAATTGTTAAAAATGTGTTTTCCGATGATGTCCAGCTTATACCAGGAAACCAACGCCTCCGTGGGACGTTGTGACAAGGGAACCGTGTGTTCATTCATCTTTTAATGCTGTGTCATGAATTGTAGCAGAAGCACAAAACCCTGAAAACAGTCATCGTTTTAGATCGCTAAGCTTAAATTCCTTTCATTCAATAACAATATCAGAGTTGTTTTGATTGTACATTACAGAAGCTGACATTGAGAGCAGATTGAAGGTGGATAATGAATATGAATGAATATGAATGCATCGTTATGGGATGTCCTCAGGTGCATTGCCTCCCTGCATGGGACCTTCAGAGAACACTCTGCATTCCCACAACCCCCACCTTCCACTTCCCAAAGTTCTTCTATGTCGCTACTTTGAATATTCATGTGGGCCAGCTTTGGGTTATTGTGGTCATGAAAGAAAAGACCACATCATTAGTGGGATCCATTATCGCCTTTCCCTCTGAAAGACCTGTGATACGGTAGACATGAAACACCTCCATCCTCCATGGCCATCACCACCCCACATAGGCACAGAGACGCCGCTGAGAGGCATGAAGGACAAAAACAAGGTGAAATAATGAGCTTGTTAAATGAAGGATCGCGGCCTTCAACACAAGGAGGTACTTGTTAAATTGGCTGTTCTTAATATGAGGAAACTAAAGAGAGCCTGGAGGATCACAGAGAGAAACAGAGTGTGTCCAGGGCCCCTGTAGGCCTGTGCCAATGGTAGATAGAGATCTGCACAGCCAGGAGCCACTAACCTTTCATCAGTCCTGACCCCAACTCCCTGTCCTACCTCCCCACAGGGTCCTGACCCCAACTCCCTGTCCCACCTCCCCACAGGGTCCTGACCCCAACTCCCTGTCCCACCTCCCCTCAGGGTCCTGACCCCAACTCCCTGTCCCACCTCCCCACAGGGTCCTGACCCCAACTCCCTGTCCTACCTCCCCTCAGAGCCCTGACCCCAACTCCCTGTCCCACCTCCCCACAGAGCCCTGACCCCAACTCCCTGTCCTACCTCCCCTCAGAGCCCTGACCCCAACTCCCTGTCCCACCTCCCCACAGGGTCCTGACCCCAACTCCCTGTCCCACCTCCCCCAGAGCCCTGACCCCAACTCCCTGTCCCACCTCCCCCAGAGCCCTGACCCCAACTCCCAGTCCCAGCTCCCCACAGAGCCTGGACCCGGTATTAGTTTATAAGCTTTGGTCCATTGATGTTGCAGGTTGTAGTAATTGATAAAAGACGCTTAAGATTTGAACAGCTACTGCAATATCCTCAGAATTGTCACGGTTATAGTGAGGTGCGGAACCATACGCAGACATTGTGGAAAGTAAATGGTGATTTAATCCTTGCACACAAAACAAACTACACGAACTGTAAACGTAAATGAAAGGTGCTAACAAACATAAAACAATGTACAAAGAAACGTGTAGCGTATTCACTGAATATAAGGGTTAAACAGAGACAAACCGTGAGCGTTGTGAAACACAAACAATCAACCACACCTATTGTGTGGCTGTAGCCTAACCTAAGTAGGCTCCCCAATCAGAGTCAACTGAACACAGCTGCTCTGACTGGGGAGCCCACAGCGGCATAGAGAGGGCCAGAGGCCTCTCTAGGTGGCATGCCCTGACTGCAAGCCCCAAAGCATAGAGTAGGCTAGGGGCTCCCAGCCAGGACATGACAAGAATTGGACTTGTGAGTTCAGAGGGTTGATATGTAAATAATTCTGGTCTGTCTACGGGCCCTTTGCCATTCTGTTGGGTGGCTCTAATAAAGTTTGACGGTGATTTGCTGTTACAACCCAGCAATAACACATTGGGTCAGTGTGACCCAATCAGCTTGGTGGATATTGACATGTTCTAAAACTGCATGTAGGCACAGTTGTATGAGGAAAAAAGAGATTTCCTCCATGGTGGAAGTCATTGGGAACTGTATACAGGCTATGGGAGAAAATATTGTTGGAAATTAAAACAATCCTATTTAACCAAAAGATAATGGAGACTGTGTGACTTTAATCATGAAAATATTGCCCGTCACTTGGTTCTGATATATATTGGTTCTGATATATATTGGTTCTGATATATATTGGTTCTGATATATATTGGTTCTGATATTTAGGAAACTAAAACTATTTTCCTAGTGTGTAAGGGGACTAGGAATTATTTTGATAAGTGTGTTAAATCAAATTTAAAATATGTCGCTATCTTCCTTTGACCTCCTACTAACCCTGTCCTACTTAATTTCCCTCTAAACACAATTCCATTTCACAGGTCCTCAGAGGTTACATGTAAGTGTAGTGTTATTAGCAAACACATATATTACATCATATGTTCAGAGCGATGTGCTGCAAATGTATTGGCTTCGATTGAACCTTTGATCCCAGCTGAAGGTCAGAGATTGGACACGCTCGTAAATCGCAGTGATGTTATGCAGCCTTATTAGTGGACGTCTGAGGATAGGAAAGCATACAACCACACTGCATTAATCAACAGCCTATGAAGCATAAATAACACACGGTTTGGCTCATATTTCTGAGCTGCAAGCTAAGCATATTAAATCACATCAATATTCAGTGGAATAAAACTGAAAGCTGTGGAAGGAAGCTTAAAGAAAGTTATTAATAATACCAGTGAGATGCTTCCTGCCTCAACACAGATACTCTCTTCAGTATATTGTTTTCACAGTAGTTTACTTTCATGCCAGCGGCTTCACAGCTGTTCAAACAACAGCGTCATGACACCACTGCTTATTAGTTTATAACAAGCTCAAGGTAAGGAAACGCACGCAGTCTCTTCCTATGCTGTATTTCCATGGAAACGGCGAGTTACAGTGTTGTGTGTTACGGCCGTGTGTGTGGGTGTGGTTTCTAATGCGATGCAGAGGCATGGTTGGTTGGCAGCTTGTGAAAGCAGGGATGTGTAAACACATGTTACCTGTCAGCAGTGAACCATGTACAGCGAATGATCTGGGTTGAAGCTTAAGTTCCGGAAGGCTTTAATTGGCACATATTTTATTAGGATGTTGCAGGAGCTCTTGACCTATCTACAGAACATGCACACTGCAGTAGCATTTTCTTAGGAGCTGCTCCCCTATCGATGATAGCTCAGACTGGGTAATGGAGCTCGTCACCAAAGTAAAAAAGGGAGAACTAGGCCTGTTCTCTGACAGATATTAGGAAAAGGTTGAGGCACCAAGTCCACGGGAAAAAACCCTCCAGCTGGTCGGCTTGGAGCGAAGGCCACAGAGACGGAGCTCTGAGTGGGAGGTGAAATAGGACTCGAAGGGGATAAGAAAAGGGACATGGGCACAGGCGTGTCGGTGTGGCGTCTGTGTTCAGGCTAGACATTATCTGTCTCTCCTCCCCCCGTTGAATCGCTCCCTTCTCCCGTGTCTTTGTTAATCAGCGGTGCCCCGGCTGCTCACCTCCAGTGGCTGTGTGATTGGTAAGTGGAATTGGCCCTGTCACTGTTTACCCCGGCCTCTCCTTTAAGTAAGCCGTGCTGTTTTCACACACTCCTTGTTTTCCTGTCACAGGCCCTGCTGATAATGGCCGGGCCTGATGAGGGAAGACGTGTGAGTGGAGCTCCGGAACAGTGGGTGGAATGCTGAGTGGGACTCGGTGGAGCTCAGTGGAACTCTTCGTACACCTCTACGGGCCGGGCCCCAGCGGGCACCGCTCAAGTCAGCGATCCTGGGGGGAGGAGGAGTGTCAGGGGTGAACGCAGGTTATGAGGGGAACATTGCTGTCTCTCAAAGTTTGGAGTGTCTCAGACATTTGAAGGTGGAGGGGATTAGAGGAGAAACATAGCCGGAGATCGTATTGCTCCTTGACACTGACCTGCACACGGACATTGTTCAGATTGATTACCTGTCAAAAGCAAACCTTGGAAGCTGCCTTTATGAGTTCAGCAGAAATACAGGATATTGGCAACAGGAATTGTTGAGCTCGACACCTAAGCTCAACTGCCTGACGTTTTCCTGTGTTGTTGAAAATGAGCAATGCATTCTTAACATACCTGGCAGACTCAAAAACCCTGCCTCTCTTTAAACAACACTCCAGGCCTCTATCGTAACTCCTCTTTAGCCTTAAGCCTCTTCTATTTTCTCTTCACTTCCTTTCCCCAGTCACAGGCTTCCCATATTTTTCCAACATTCTCCCGCGAATGCCTTATCTCTCCTCTCAAGTACCCCACATTAGGCCCCTGGCCTGTCATTTCTTCTGGCTGTGTAATGTGCTCCCTCACTGAACCTGCAGTCCTCTGCTGATCACAATGACAAAACAGCAGCTGAAACGACAAACAAACAACATCATCCTGAACCAAACTAAGAGTAACACCACTGCTACTTATTTTGTTATTAATCCTTTATTTAAACAGATTTAACACTTAGATTGCAATCTCTTTTTCAAGTGAGCCCTGGCAAGGAAAGCAGCATATATGGACAAAACACAATATAAATGCAAACCATTTATTGTGGCAAGTGCATAAATGAGTTTAGAAGAGCTGTCTAAGTTCAGGATTTTCTGAGATGATGGGGCAGCATAGCTAAAAGCTTTCTCACCAAACTGTGTTGATGTTTTGGGGACAGTGCACTAAACCATGTAAAATACACTTTAAACATATTTGATCCATCCCTTTAATGTGAATAAAATGCTTAAATATACTGACCGCTGCCTAACCAATGTCTAAATGTATACACCATGTCCAGCCTGTTACAGTCCTTCTGATTTGCCTCAGTGGGAGCGAACACACCAATATATGGGGGTAACCTACTAAGTCAAGTATTTGCAATCATTACATTTTTGTGAATTACTTTCCTTGGCAGCTTCCTTAGATGAACCTCAGCACATTTTCAATTACCAACAAAACCTCAAAATAAGTCAACACAATTCAATACATTTTCAATAGGTGTAAACTGTTTGCAGCTTTACATCCTTCAACGCTTGAATTATAAACTGTATTTCCAACACTTGAATGATAAATGGTATTTCTAACACTTGAATAATAAACTGTATTTCCAACTCTTGAATTATAAACTGTATTTCCAACACTTGCTGCTGTTCAAGGAAACTAGTCCATTACGTCAGTCTGCTCATGACGCACAGTGAAACTAACCAATTTTAAAGATGCATTCAAACATTTTTGGCCACTGATTATAAAAGTGAAACTGTTGAGACCAAGTGATGCACCAATGTGCAAGTATTTGCCCGCACATCAAAACCACTCCTTTTCAGACTTGGAATCTCATGGCTAACTAAGGTAGCAATAATTCCACCTATACATGATGTACATACGTACATACGTGATGTACATACGAACAACACAGTATACAACAAGCCAGAAATGAGAAGTAAAAAAAAATATATATATTATTCATCGAAGTTCTGGAATACATCTTTAATGCAATGTTCCTTCGGCAAAGAAGCTAGCTAGTTAGCCAGCCACTTCCGGTTAGCTTGTATTTTGGCATGGTGTGCCGCGTCGGATTAGGATTGTAAAACGGCCTGCTCAGCTTGGTCCAGAGCTTGCTACTAATGAGAGCAGTGTGTGTGGTGCGGCTCGGCTCCACACGATGCTGTCTCCTTCCATCTGACTGAAGCTCACAGACGCCTGAAATAACTCCCACCGACGTCAGGTGGCTTCGCCCCCCCTGGGCCTCCAGCGCTGAGGTGTCTCTGGGAGATGTGAAACACAGCTACTTGTGGCTCCTTATTCTGTTAGAAATCAGATAGCTGGGTTTGTAATGGCCGACCCCATTGTGGCGCAGTGCTGATGTATCTACATAAGAGAACACAATTCAAACTCAATCAAAACCATAAGACCTTGGGCGCGTGGTAAAAACAGCCTTGTGCTATCTGCCTTTAGCATCTGATCTGTAGTGGCTGTCCACCTCTGCTGCCGGCTGAATCGTCCAGCTTGCCATGCATTTCTCAGCACCATTGTTGACTCTTTCTGATCACTGAGTTCTAGCGTTTAAAATGCACTATCACCCAGCCTCATCCCTCGTCACCGCCCACACCCTGCCGGGCTTCTATCTCTTTGTGTCTCGGCTGCCTTTCTTCTCCTGTCAATGGAAATGCCAGGCGGTTGTGGGAGGTTCAGGAGAAATGGAGGTGCGGCTCGGCTCCCAGAGCTGCTAATTTGACAGTGAGCGTACTGGACACGCTATAATTGGGATAATATGTGCGTGTCGCGCGTGATACAGGAGGGACGTCTCCAATCTCTCTACCAACTCCGACAGGGGAGAGAGCCAACGTATGAAACCATAGTAAGAGAAATACTACAGATATGAATAGTGCAGATTTCCCTGGAAAACCCGGTTGATCAGACAAATGAGACATCTGGATTTTAGTATGATGTCTGCATGTGTGTGTGTCAGAGATACACTCTGCAGGACTGCTGTGGCATAAATGACCGGGCTAGATTGTGGTGGGCCGGTGAAGAAACATAACATTGCAGTTGAATTCCACAAGGGGAATGATTGTGACTCACGAGAGGATCCACAAGATCCAGACATATTGGGGTTCTGCCTACACAGATCTGCATTCCCACCCATGAGTCCACACCTTGTGTCTGGTGTTGGAAAACGCGTGACATAGTCAATTCTGATTACAACGTTTGTATATGCATATGTCGCATTACAAAGAATATTGCTGGTGTTCTTTTGCTTCTTGTACTGTCGCAGATGTTGCAGTAACAGCAGGCTTCACATGTAATTAAGTGTCACAATGAAGATAAAATTGCAGAACAAAAAACATCTGTTGTTATCAAACCCTTTCTGAGTCAAACTTCTAAACCTATTATACCCCATGTAATATGTACATAAGCTAACGTTCAAATGTTTGAGGTCACTTGGAAATGTCCTTGGTTTTGAAAGAAAATGTATTCATCCTATAATATCAAATGGATTGGAGACATTGTTGATGTTGTAAATAACAATTATAGTTTGAAACGAGTGATTGGCTTTCAGAGGCCCATGGTCAGTAATTATCACACTTGTGTTACAATCCATGTTTTATAATTTTAAAAGGCTAATTAATCATTACAATTCTGCGATTATGTTAGCACTGTTGAAAACTGTTGATTACAGAAGCATTAAAACTTTCCTTCTTTAGACTAGTACAGCACAAGGAGCTTCAGCATTTGTGGGTTTCAAAATGACCATAAACAAAGAACTTTCTTTTGAAACTGAGAAATGAAGGCTATTCCATGCGAGAAATTGCCAAGAAACTGAAGATTGCATACAACAGTTTGTACTACTCGACTCTGGGATGCTGGCCTTCCAGGCAGATGTTTCCCAGTGTTCAGTGTCTGTGTTCTTTTGCGCATCATAATTCTTTCTTTTCATTGGCCAGTCTGAAAGATGGCTTTTCTTTTGCAACTCTGCCTAGAAGGCCAGCATCCTGGAGTCACCTCTTCACTGTTGACGTTGAGACTGATGTTTTGCTGGTGTTATTTAATGAAGCTGTTGAGGACCTGTGAGGCATCTGTTTCTCTGCAAATGGATAGACATTCGGGCCATTTTGAGCATGTAATCAAGCGCACAAACAATGATGCTCAAGATACTGGACTGGTCTACTGGACTAGTCTAAGTCTATTGCTTCTTTAAAAAGTAGTTTTCAGCAGAGCTAACATAATCAAAAAACTGTTTTCTAATGATCAATAGCCTTTTGAAATAATAAACTGTGATTAGCAAACACAATGTGCCATTGGAACAAAGGACTGATGGTTGCTGATAATGGCCCTTCGTATATATTCTATTAAATACAGTAATTTACAACACGGACAATGTCTACATTATAGTTGTTATTTATTTTAATTGACCAAAAAAGTGCTTTTCTTTCAAAAACAAACTTTTGAACGGTAGTGTGCATGTAGCTAACCTCAATCAAATAGGTGGTATGAAGTATCAATGGCGATCCACTAAGCAGTTACGTACAGCAACAGCCTTCTGTTAATTCATGGTGTGGTGAACTGAGCTACAACCCCAAAGAAACTCAGCACACCCCCACCCCCCCCGTCATTACTTCTATCCTACATTAGTTGAGGATCCATACAAATCCTATTACTGCACTGTCGTTAAAGGGATTGTATCATATTTTTAAGATTTATTTCCTTTTCCAGCTCAGCACATTTCCAGTAAGTTCTGTTAGTCTAAAGACAATTTATACTATGTAAAGACATAAAGAACACCAGGACAAACACATAATGTGGTGGCTGGTTTGCACTGTAAGCATCATGACTGTTCCAAAAGCTGCAAAACATCTCTAGAACTGTTGGTTAGGCACCACTGACATGTGCTTGATTAGGGCTCCATCAAAGGGTCTATTAGGTGCATCTATCAGAAGATGGAGTGGCTAGATGACTGGATGTATGTTTTGCTCTCATGGCTTTGCTCTGTAGAGGCAGAGATAAGGCTAAAGGAGGCAGGAGCCTGGGGCTGCACTCAGCGCTACTCCACTCCCTGAGGACATACAGGCAACGGTCCAGAACATCATCCCTTGCCCAGCTCACAGGAACGCAAAGACCCCCTGCAAAGTGTATGGAGGAGCAGTATTTTGTTTAAAATAATACATCTATGACAGTGGTGTCTCCTAATTCTACATCAGAATCTGAATCAGCTTTATTGCCAAGTAGGGTTTGGTGTAAGAGATACACAGTCATGTGAAAATGTACGGACTTCCATTGGAAAGTTCATGGAAACTTAATGAATCATACACAAAATGAGCTTTGAAAGAATGTATGCAGTTAAAATGAACAGAACTTTTGTGAAAGGTAGATATGTAATCTTTTGAAACAAAGGGCTGGTAGGCTAGTCAAGACAATTGCATTTGAAAAAATTTCCAGTGGGTAACCAAGGTAACCTTGTGTTGTTTTTTTCAGAGGCATTTAATAATGATGGGAAGAATTGCCTCCACTTCACCACTACTTGTCACCAGTTTCAAATAGACGGAAATTTATATAAAATGAAAATTAAATATATTATACCTATTAGAATTATTACTCGTTAAATAATTTGCACAAGTGGAGGGATCAGGCTATCCGCTCTCTATGTAGACACAGTGGATGAATCAGGGATGCATGTCACCACCGTGTTAAGACACAGTGGATGAATCAGGGATGCATGTCACCACCGTGGTAAGACACAGTGGATGAATCAGGGATGCATGTCACCACCGTGTTAAGACACAGTGGATGAATAAGGAATGCAAGTCACTACCGTGTAAAGACACAGTGGATGAATAAGGAATGCAAGTCACTACCGTGTAAAGACACAATGGCTATAATGTGGTAACAATCAGAGGGTGGTAAAATCACAAAGGATGCATTTTAGCTCCAGGTATGAACAAGGCTAAAAATTTGAACAGTTCCCCATAGAAAAGAATCATGGCTGAACAGACCTTGTGTCCCCCTTTCTACATTCTGTCATCTGTGAATGTTGTTTAACTGAGGGCAAAGCACTCTGGGCATCTGTGACTGTAGCACCCAAACGTGCCATTACACACCAAAGCATTGGAAATAATCAGCAATGGTACTTTTACATTTAGGTTACTTTGCAAAGTAATGCCATGTTGCGCAGGCCCCTCCTATTCTGCACATTTGGTGAAAATACTTTAACAAAGTTAGTATGTCATGCTTAAGCATTCATAAAGTACAACCTCATTGATATGGTATATTTAGTGTACTGATAATTGGTATTCTGGGTTATCAAGAATAGCTCTACAACATTATCAAGGAAACACAGGAACTATGTTGCATTATCTCATTTAGTTTTAATTACACTCATCACCAGACTCGAGATAATCCTACTGTGACCTGATTGAAAACAGTATGGTGTTGTTGTTTATCGGTTAGTGTTTTGCTTAATTGCCACATATACGTTGCTTTTTATTGAGCTTGAGCCCATTTCAGCACTGTTTGGCAGTTAATGCAGTTCTTCCCTGTGCTGACTGACAGGCCTGCTGTAGCATGAAAAACAGGTTCAATGTTGGCTCTTTGGTAAAGTGGAGCATGTCTGTCGCTGCATTACAAGAGCCCTGTCACAATAAGACATTTGTGTTATTGACTGGTATTCCGTTTGAAGGCAGCCCTCGGTGGCTGACAATGGACTGTGTTCTAGGACATGGCGAAAGGACGAGGGAGGTCCTGGAGTGAGCATTATACACTGCCACATCACAGAGAAAGATGATGGACAGAGAGAGGTTGAGATAAGTGGAGAGAGTGAAATTTATGTAACAAATACCAGTACGCTATAATCCTAATTTAAAGCCAACCAATGTTTTTCGCTAGATATTTAATACCATACAGGATACTGACAGGTTGTGAAGCAGGAGTGTGACTTGGGTGTCTGTATTTAAGCTCGACATCACCAAATAAAAACAAAATCCTTATAGCAAATACGGCGCTTACAAAGAGTTCATTACAATTTATAAGAAAATCTGTCAATCAAAATAAATGAATTAAGCCTTAATTAATATCTATTTCACATTTCAGAATGTTTATTAGTGCATATAGAACTTAGATTATTTATTTCAGCTCATGACATATGGAACCAACACTTATTAAGTGTTAAATTAATTTATAAAAATCTCTCCCAATTTCTAGTTTAGCATTGGTTCCTAAGAAGTGCTGCTTCTAGTAGTTACGGCTGACCAATGAACTTAGGGGAGTGTTTCCAGCTCAGCAATTGTAGATTATTTACAGTCATACAATAATTATCTGGCAGAGTTATATTTTATGGATGTACACTGCTGAAAAGAATTTAAGGAACACTTAAATCACACTGAAGGGCCAGATTCAAACTCACATAAAGAATCTAAGTAATCCATTGAAATCACAGGGTGTTCCAACATGCGTCAGTAGTATGTATGGCCTCCACTTGCCTGTATGCACTACTGACAATGTCTCTGGCGAATTCCAATTGAGCTGCCCAATGACAGTTTGATCAGAAACATGCACAAGTTTAATTGACTTGGTGTTATACTGTTATGATTGCGTTGATTGCGGTCTTGTTCTGGAGTCTGGTCTTAAGACCACTTTTTGAGTGTCTTTGTACTGTGTCTTGACTTGGTCTCTGTCTCAGAGGACGATCAAGACAGTCCAGTTCTAATAATCCCCAAATTATCCCCCTCTATATTCATACAAGGCCAAGTTGTCCCCCCCAAAATGATGATTGTGATTCTACACGTTATATCATAGTGGATGTTGGTGCATCTTTCTCCCCTGCTCCTTGTGTTAAAGCTCGGCCGGCACACTTTCCAAATCTATTCCACTGCCTTTAATGAACTAAAATGATCTGTCTTGAAATCCATGTCATGCTTTTCCCTTTACCGTTGTACTGGAGTCTTTTAAATGAATTTATAGAGGGCGATCCAATCTCCGACAGACCTGACTTCCCCTTATATGCATGGTAAATATCCTCTTTTTAAGTTACCTTCATCGGTGAGATAATGACAAGGTTGCACACTTCACAAAAATGTTTACTTGTTGTATGAACTTTGCTTTGATTGGAATGCAATATAACTGGGATGGATGGACTTCCATATAGCCTGACCACCCATATCCTGAACAGGCTAGCTCGAACTAATAGCCTATACAGCACACAATAGCCTGCAGTCCGTGGCCAGTTTGTGAAAAGTTCCATACATCCTAGCTGTGATATATTTTTTTGTGCCATTTGTTCTCTGAATTATGTTACTAAACGCTGGCTAATATAGATTGCACTGTAAATTTGTTTTGTCCTCTTCATAACGTTCGTGCCTTTTTTGTCATTTTATGGTGATGATCTGACACATTTATAATCACAGTCTCGAATGGTGGACATCCACGCATGCATGCTTGCACGGAAGCCATTAGAATTGTGTTATTAATGACAGTTACTTAATGCCTTATTACACCCTCAGTTTATGAAGCCCCGCTTCCTCTGGTGGGTTTCAGGGCAGCTCAGGTCATGAATAAACGACGTGCTTCACTGTATTACTGAAATAATACTGCTGCAGCTACTGGGCTAAAAATGTCTGAGTTTATAATCAACGATTCGTTGAATGAGGTAAATAGGCTTTAAATAAATGTTTTTAAATGAGAATGGTTCTCTCTAGCTCAATTGGAAGAGGATGGTGCTTGCATGATATTAAATATGTGCAAATATGACTGCATGTTACTTTTGATAAAAGCTACTGCTGAGAGGCATTTATTCTGTATATATTATATGAAACAGACTTGCTATTTCAGTCGTGATACACTCAGTGTTGCGAAGACATTCAGTGTCATCTCTTGCTTGTCTAAACAGGCTGCTTGGCTACACATACTGAAATACGGATTAAACAGTGTAGTGCTAGCAAGTGGCGTCAACACCATATTAGCCTGGAGGACAAGGCTAAGTGGCTATGCAAGACTAGCTGGTGCAAAGTTATTTTGTCGGACAACTGCAGTATATGGCTCGCGCTTTGTGCATGCAGGTTTCAGTAACTTTGCCTGTCAAACAAAAGGTTTATCAGCTTGAAGGCAATCTGATTAAGGTGTAAGCTTTGCTAAACTGAATTGAGGTGAAAATAAAACTAAAGGCGAAAAGACCTACTAAATGGTATTGAGAGAGCATCCAAAACAATGCATTTTCATGCACAGCCTGATTAGGAATCCGGTCTAATCCTAAAGATATGAAACATGTCTACGGTCTGTGGCTCAGCAAGAGAATAATAAGGAACATTTGGCCCTGCTAAACAAGGTGAGTCACAGAACATAAGATAATTACCGTGGCCTCACCATTAGCTCACCCTGAATGTGTGTTCAGTGCTGGTCTATTGGGTGTCCTTCTGTCAAACAGAGAGGCCTAATACCCCCACAGCCACTCAAGATTAAAGGAGACTGTACATCTGCTAATTAACCTTAATTGGAAATGAAACCTGGGAGGCATCATTCATTCGTTACTGCTCCATCCAATTGTACACTCTTTGTAAATGTGTTGGACTGTGACTGTTGAGATGTGTGCGTTTCTAATGTTTCTAGATTTTCAGACAATGACATGATGCTTATGATTTGTTGTCATATTACAAAATAAATACAATTGTTAAGACTGAATTTTCAGGTGTTCACTGACCTATAGGAGCATTCATTACGACTCCTTAATATTTTAGGTGCTGGGATCAGAGGTGGCAAAATGTTATTCAGAGTGACTGGCCACAGCTGAAAATGAAACGCAAAACTCCAGAAACAAAATAAATAAATACCTACCTATGTTTTGATAGGTATCAAAGGCAACATGTTTCTGCGACATCCCAGTGTAGAAAGAAAAGTATTTCAAGCATAACATTTTAATGACGCTAAGAATCTTCCCCATATTTGTATACAGAACACTCCCGTAAACAAACACGTAATTATTCCCATGGGGTTGATGTGATTGGCATTGGATGTCTGACACTTTCTGTAAATGTTTTTTTGATGTAGACAGTTTTGTGGCTTTCTTGCTGAATTTCTCCATCAGTTTGCGTTTCATGGAACCTGCTATGATTTCATTGACCTGATAATCTAGACCTTGTCTCTGCTTCATACGGTATGCCAGCTCATCTGAGGTTAATCGGCTATAATAAACACCTGCAGCAATTGTAATAAGAATTCTAACAATAAACAACCAACGATGTTCAAAGAAGGCATGCAGTTTGTTAAAAGTATAGTGTTCTTTGTAGAGATACCTTAGGGACCTTACGTGATGCGTATCATGTCTGAGAGATTTCTAGGGCAGTGAGATTTGTTTCACACGTAATTAGCCAGAAGGAGCAAAGATTGTTTCTGCACACTAAGCAACACACACTACAAGGTCACAGTGGATTAAAGGGGAAGATCTGAAAAATGAATGTAGTCATGGTTTCTTATATTACGCAGTCTCTGTTATACCAATCGCTCTACAAGTCATTTTGTGTGTAGTCGTGGGTAACCTTTATTAATGGCTGTCTTTCAGCAATGTTTCTAGCAGATTGATAAAAAGTGTCAACATTGGTCCTTTTTTAAAAAGACTACAAATCTGTGGGGAGTTTGGCCAAGTCCTTCCTCCTCCTCTTGACAATAAGAACGTTTATTGTATTGATTTGTGCCTTGCTTCTTGCTAAACAAACAGTGGCTGTGGGAATTGATGCGCTGTGTATATGTGAAGGTTTAGAAGCGACAGGAACTAATAATATTTTTAGCTAGCATTATATAAAATACACAGCTACTAATTTTAGATATGGCTGTCTTTCATAAAAGTAACAACCAGATTTAGTGAGTTTGAATTCACTTGTCGGATCTGCAGTTATTCTAGCTAGTTTGATCTTGTATTAGAACTAATGAGGCCTTCATTCATATGCTTTTTTGAATGTATTTCTTGGGGGGGAAAAGTAAAAGTCTTCCTAAAAAGTGTTCCTAATCACTGTCATTGTTCTTAGTTACTGTCCTCACCTGTGTTCCTGATCACTGTCATTGTTCTTAGTTACTGTCCTCACCTGTGTTCCTGACCACTGTCACTGTTCTTAGTTACTGTCCTCACCTGTGTTCCTGACCACTGTCATTGTTCTTAGTTACTGTCCTCACCTGTGTTCCTGACCACTGTCACTGTTCTTAGTTACTGTCCTCACCTGTGTTCCTGACCACTTATTTTTATCTTCTCTACAAGTCTTCTGAAAAGTAAACATATTAACATCCCCATAACAACTAACAGTTGATGTTAACAGTTGACAGCTTCTGATAATGTGGTTTTATGAAATAGGAACAGTCACCAAAACATAAAAAAGCTGAATAATACCAAAAAAGGCATTACCGAGGATGCTCAGCAGTTTGGCCTTTCAAAGGAAAGGAAAAGGTCACCTGGTTATCAGAGAAGGAAAAGAAAAGAAGAGCACAGCCTGAATTGGCACTAAAGCACAGAACAGCCTTTACTACCCAGTCAAGCCAGCTACTTCTGGCAAACTCCTTGCTGGACAATACAACCAGCCCAATTCTGGCTCTTTCAATCAAACACCTGAGGAACTCAGAGAAGCCTATCACAGCCAAGACAGCCAAGGACCTCAGGCCATTTTAGACAAACATCTGAGGAGCTCTCCATTCTCTCTTAAACATCCACTTGCAGATTAAATACAGTCTAGAGAACAATCACACTAAAATGTACCTCAAGTTATTCAATTTAATGTCATCCAGCTTTCAGATTGATACCACACAAACACAGATGTAACAAGGCAATGGGTAGCTTTTCAAAAATGAATATTAGGAGCTGGCCACGCTAGTTATGCTAGTCATGAATTGTATTGTCCCCAGTAAAATATACATACATTCTCATATATGGCAGACATCTATATGAAATGACCAATTACAGTACATCAGTTGTATGTTGTTCAGAATGATAGTGTCCCAGCCACGCTAGCCCAGCATGCTGTGGGGATTTAGATGTGTTGATGTTAGACCCATGAGGCGTCCCGCGTTTCAGTTGACTGTCTGGTTGGGTACAACAGTAGTAGCTGGTGCCTTTGGGTACCACTGACATTCTAACACTTAGAAGGTTGAATATGCCAAAAAAAAACTCCCATTCCAGACTCCTTCCCTAAATTGCTTTTAAGAAGTGTAGTGAATTGTACATGAGCAGACAAATGCCACTCTTTACAAAGACTCCCATTTCATTTTATGTTCAGCTAAAAGGGACCTTCACATATTCACTCAACATTTCCATCAATAAAAAAATAACCTTTGGTAAGAATGGCAGACATACAGACAGACAGAGAGTGGGAGAATGAGATTCTCACAAATGAGGCGAAAAGGCAGAAAGGTTGGGGAATGGACTTCCCACAACCATCCCTCCAACCCACCTGTCTTTCAGTACCGGATAGGGGGTTCTAAGTTAGCTAGCTCCTTCGTTGGTTGTCAATGTTGGTGTGATCTATTCTAAAATATCCTGTGCAAACTGGCTTTGAAAATGCGTTCCGAGGCAATGTGTTCCTGACTGCCTGTCTGTATTCCCGGAGGACTGCACTGGTTCCCTCTCCAGTCTGTTGGCCCGGCTGTAAATCAGAGCATTGAGGAAGTGTGATTAAGTGATTAAAAAAGAAAATCAGGACTCTGCCCAGTGCCCCATCAATCAATAGTTCTCATGGGTCAACATAATAAAAGGATTTCCTAGCCATTTCATTTAGGGCCTCACCGTGCCCTGGCCAGTGGTGGTGGAGAGGGTGTGTGAATGTGGAGGTGACAGCAAGTAGAATCTCTCACAGGGAATTCAATATTTCATCAGTCGTCCGATATACTTATGTCTTCTGGCCTCCTCACGGAAGTTGACAGAGGAGAAAGTAGAACAATATATTTTATTGTGGCAATTGATGTGTTGTATTGGTTTATCCATGTAGTATATGTTTTAATGTATTTCAGGAAGAAGAAAAAACACCCACCTGGGTGAAGCGCTGCATCAATGCTTTTTGTTAGAAGGCTCATCTAAGCTGGCAGATGAGGAGTGATACATGCCAGTTAGGAGTGACATTGATGCTGAGGAGAATAGGACCAGAGAATAGGACCAGACATTTAACCAAGACCTGTTGTTAACATCCCCACTCTGACAATCAGTGCCATGAGATATGTGACCAGAGAGTCAAGACTCCTGCTGCATGTCTAATCTGGAAGACCTCACCCTCAGGGCAATGTCCCATTCAATGCCCTGGGTTATTGGGGCTTGCTCTTTATTTCAGAGGAATCTGGCCTCCAATTCTGAGACCCACTGGAACCAGCCCCAGTTAGCTTCAGTAGCAAGCCAGCACTGGAAAGCCTGATGCTATGTTGGTGAGCAACAACACAACTGCCACCCTCAACCTAAACATGGAAGCCCTTAGTCGCCTCCTATACTACTTCACCCATGACAGAATGGCAGCGTATGAATGCAGCTGACAGCATCACAGCTTTCACCAATACCCCTCGCAGCAGCCGGGGAAACTAAAAACTCCCACGAACATTCCTGATCGGGCGTAGATGTAGATTTGGTGTTTTCTTTCAGTATTTGTTATCTACCACCAGCAGCTTCATCACACCAGTTAGCCATTCTCAAATACACATTCAATAAGAAGATGAGCGGGGAGGGACCTCTGACTTTCTCATCCAATGGGTTTTGAAAAGAGCATGAGACAAGTTTTAGAAATAAAATAAATGCTATTGAGATTTTTCCGAGAACAGAGGAAGCATTGTGACAGCTTTTAACATTTAATGCAGTGCCTGAGTGATTGACAGACCCAGCGAGCAAACGTGATACCCACAGCCTGAAACAACAACTTACACCCTGACAGGCTTTGTGGAATTTTGGAAGTATTGCTTATACCTCAGTCCAAGTGTCTAGAGGTCGATGCTAAGGGTGTATCAAAGCGGCCATGTTGCTGGTTAACCTTCTGCAAGGCAATTTAGTTGGGTGTTTTATTATATTTGCTAGACACAATATGATTTGCACATGTATGTGCTTGTCACACAAGCAGCACATTATCAGGCTAATGAGGCCATCTGGTTTGCTGGAGTTCTAAGATATGTTCAGATCACTAAACTGAATTTTAAACTAAACTAAACTGTCAATATTCAATGTAACATTTGAAGTCAAGTCAAGTGTTTGCATAAAAAATACCAGAAAATGCTTAATCAATAACATAATTACACACACATTTTCACGTACATAATCTGATATTGTCACCGGTCTTCATAAGGAAAACACATGAAGTGATCACACTAGAATTCCATGGGACGTGCATGTGTTTTTATATTAGTGTGTGTGAGTGTGTGTAAAGTTGTGTCAGTCAAAGAGAAAACACAGCACCCACCTCACACAACAGAAGTTGGGAACCCAGCCCTGTTCCATTTATTCCTCGTCACACCCTACCATCTGATCTGTTTAATAATGATGAGGTTATCCCAATAGCACACAATCATTTGACAACAAAGATAATCTGAATGCTCCCTAATCTAATTCCCTTGTTGATTGTTAAAGCAATTACCATGGCTTTACCTGTCTGTTTATGAACAATGTGCACTCATTGCCTGAAGATATATAATATTACTATATTGGTGTAACATAAAAGATCCAATTCTACTCTAGTAAACAATAAAAACTGTACTCAGATTTAATCAGAGAGAGCATGTATGTCCGGTATATGTCCGATTTTGTCTGAGCAGGCATTTATGTTCGGTATCTGTACGGGCTAATCTGAGAGGGCATTTATGTCCGGTATATGCACATTTTAATCTGAGAGAGCATGTATGTCCGGTATATGTCTGATTTAATCTGAGAGAGCATGTATGTCTGGTGCTGTGGATAGTGGAGTTGTGCCTGCAGGAGTGGAATGAGGGAATGAGTACTGCCATGGTTCAGGGTGCACCCACATTCATCCCAGTGGTCTAAGGCATTACTGGTGTAGCTCTATGTATACTTAAAGCTGCAGGACAGGCAGAGAATGCCACCACCCTGGCACAACTGGGAGTAGTCCGGCCGGGGACTGAGAAGGTTTTAGGGCAGGGAAGGAAATAAGAAGAGAGGAAAGGGTGGCCACAGGGAGAGGAGAGGTGAGAGACGTAATTACATAGCAGAGCAGCAGAGGCCCCCCCCCAGACACATCCTCCCCTAGACTCCCTCTACTCCCCCTGCCTCCCACTGTGGGCCAGTAGACGACTTCCTCTGAGAGAAAACAATCTATCATCCACAGGTCAGCCCAGACACCACCCTCTACTTAGGAGGCGCAAGAGGCTGTAATTGTAAAATGAATACCACTGTCATGTGAACGGCGTAAACATTGGTTCAGGTGCTTCAGAAATACTAATAACAGTTATCTAGGTAATGTCAGAGATTATACATATGTGACATCTCCTCTATGCGGTTTGATTATATGACAAAGATAAGATAACATATGTTATCAATAGTTACTAATTACATCCGAACTGTTTAAATTTAATTTGTGTCAAAATCTAGAAACATTGCAATAACGCCTAATGTACAATGATATAATATTGTCACAATTTTCTCTGATCTGCACTGACTGCTACGCTTCATACTATACTTCTGCCTTACTTCATGTAGATTGGGTCTGGTACACTAGCTCTTCCACCCTCATAGTTGACTAATGAAGAGAAACTCACTTTCCAAATGTCACTTCATAGAGATGAAATGCCACGAGAAGCAATAAATAATTTTCAAAATGAATGAAACCCTGAGAAAAGATTATGCCGCTTTTATAATGAATATCCAAAGCAATATTTTATTGTTATTAAAATCCTCTGGCCCATAGACAGTGTGTCATATTCCCCGGAGGAGGTGTTTTAATATCCTTATAATTTAATATCCATAGCGGAGCAGGTTTTATATCTATCTCTCTGACTTCATGAAAATCCTTTATCTCTCCACCTCTCCCATTCAATGGCAGATCAAATCCTGAAATATATGTGCTTCGGTCGGCACTGATGGTCTTCTGGTGAATAACGATTCTAAACCGCTGAAACAATGAAATGCACATTTTGTATCAACAGGGGTTATGTAATGAGTACCATTTTCATTTCAATTGCAATTGAAAATTGCCTTGGAGATTGGGAGTTTTGCATAATAGTTTTAGACTTTGTCTTCCGCATAATTTCGTCTCACAGAGGGAAGGTCAAAGACACATTTGACTTAATGGGAGTTTAATTCCTTCTCAACAGTATTTACATTTCCCCTGGATGTGGCCCTCTTTGAATGCCGTTTTGTTAGTTTAGTAGTAAAACCCTCAGATTCTTAGCTAGCCTTTCTGTTGGCTGTGGCGTTTCATCAGCCCCATGGGGGGAGAAGAACAAAGGACTGCAGCTGAAACTCTTTATGGGCTCTGAGCTGTGTGTCTGGTCCGGCTGGCGGGCTCTCCTCACGTCAGTGGCCTGAGACGGTAGATAGCCCCCCCGGGGTGCGTGAGTGTGTGGCACACAGGTGTGCGGCTGTTTGTCTGAATGCAGTGTGACAACAGGCCCTCGGCTTCATAACACATCAATATTAAAGCCTTTCAGGCAAGCTGAGAGCTAAGAGCACGCCCCTTCAGGGCCCTCTTGATTTCAAAGTATGGTTCAATCCAATGACAATGACATGCTGGTTTGTTTAGCATATAGTTACTTCATGTACATGTTTGGTTTAGATTCCGAATCTTAATGTTGTAGCATCTCCGGTACCAACAACAGAATATTCTGTGAATCACAAGCAAAACATCTGAAAGTATCTGATTTGAATTGTGAAGGTCAACAAAGTCCACTTACAAGTGATACAGTAATATTGGGGCCATTAACAGTGTTTGCTCCACAAAGGCCACAAGGCCAGGGTATTCATTAGCAAAATGACAACAGACTCTTATTCATGATGATGGCCTGGCGAGGAGAACAGAGATAGAATTCACAGAAAGAAAACTCATGGCAACAAAGCAAATATTCAAAAGCACATCACAACACCACAACACTACAGTAAGAGTAACCTCTCAACATAGCCCCTGATGAGTAAACCAAAGCACATCACAACACCACAACACTACAGTAAGAGTAACCTCTCAACATAGCCCCTGATGAGTAAACCAAAGCACATCACAACAACACAACACCACAATACTACAGTAAGAGTAACCTCTCAACATAGCCCCTGCTGAATAAACCAAAGCACATCACAACAACACTACAGTAAGAGTAACCTCTTAACATAGACCCTGCTGAATAAACCAAAGCACATCACAACAGCACATCACAACAACACTACAGTAAGAGTAACCTCTCAACATAGACCCTTCTGAATAAACCAAAGCACATCACAACAGCACATCACAACAACACTACAGTAAGAGTAACCTCTCAACATAGACCCTTCTGAATAAACCAAAGCACATCACAACAGCACATCACAACAGCACTACTGTAAGAGTAACCTCTCAACATAGCCCCTGCTGAATAAACCAAAGCACATCACAACAACACATCACAACAACACTACAGTAAGAGTAACCTCTCAACATAGCCCCTGCTGAATAAACCAAAGCACATCACAACAACACATCACAACAACACTACAGTAAGAGTAACCTCTCAACATAGCCCCTGCTGCATACACACGCATGCGCTGACTTGCACTCAACCACACATGAACATGCAGACACACCTGATGGCCTCCCCAGCTCAGAGCAACCATGAAGTAAGAGGACACAGTCACAACAACACTGCAAATGGACCCACTCAAACTCCTCTCATGTAGGAGATACTCTGGGATTCTGCCACCTGTGAACTGAGACGTGAGCAGACACGTAGGTGGAAGCAGAAGTACCCCTTCCCTAATGTCCTCTTCCTCACGAGACAATACACCGTACACACACCCTGCATCCCCTTCCGCTTCCCCACGAGACAATACACCGTACACACACCCTGCTTGCCCTTCCTCTTCCTCACGAGACAATAAAATATACACAACCTGCATCCCCTTCCTCATCCTCACGAGACAATACACCGTACACACACCCTGCTTGCCC
>JACXGK010005884.1:0-31067 GCA_016801125.1 Novumbra hubbsi
CACACACACACACACACACACACAGCTCCCCCCCTGCTCTGTTCGATGCCCCCTCCCCACAGCCCCCGACAGAGGCAGCGATCCATCTCTGGGTGCAGATTGGTGGTGACAGCAGCTCTATTTCAAGTGGAGTTTTGAGTTAAATTGGAGTGAGCAATACCACCTGTGTTGTGTGGAAGGAGGCCTAGCCTGCTCTGGTCCAGCTCTGCACTCCGGAGAGTGGAGGGTGGGGGTGGCTGGCTGATACCTGCTACCATCAAAGCCTACATCCTCTCATGCAATCTGCCCCAGATACTCCCTGGGCAGGTTGGCTGGTGAGTGTAGTGTGTGCGGCGCGGTGAGTCTCTTTGCTGCCTGTCTGTCCGCCTGCCAGCACAAGGTCTCTTCTCCCTCCTCTGCTCACTGTTCTCAGACGAAGTTGCTCAAGGCAGTGGACTGTAAATCTGACACTCACACACTTCCACATCCGATTCCATTAAAGTCTCTGGGTGGAAACTCGGCCAGCAAAAGAAAGCACAAAAACTGATCCAGTGTCAGAATCTGAAGTACGCCCACGATGGCTCTGAATAATCTGGAATGGATGAAGCGGAGTGGATTGGCGAGAGAAGAGGACGGCTGCCCCTGAATCGTGGTGCGTTGTCCTGGATGTTCAGCAATGTAGCTATGGGGCAGGGTCAGCTAGGAGGAGGAATTTGGTGGAAAGGTTCGGCACCCAAACCACAGTGCCTATCTTTAGGCAGTCACAGATGGCAGAGCACCTGAGGTCACAAGTGTCAGATCTGCCGAGGTCATCGGGTGTCAGATCAGTAGAGCTCAGGGGTGTCAGATCAGTGGAGGTCACAGGTGTCAGATCAGAGGTCACAGGTGTCAGATCAGAGGTGCTCACAGGTGTCATATCAGTGGAGTTCAGAGGTGTCAGATCAGAGGAGGTCACAGGTGTCAGGTCCCTGGCCTCCTCTATGGTGAAAGAGGGGGGGTTTAGTCTTTAGAAGAGCTCAAAACATGTAACCTTTGCATATTGGGCAGCACCACCCCCCTCCCCCGCTACTAACACACAGTGTAAACAAACCGCGTGTAAATAGGCGTTCCGGCAGGACCGGAGATGACCGGTTCCCCTGATCGGAGAGGGACGGGCCGGCAGGACGGCCTCATGCCACCCAGGCGGGATGCGGTAGATGTCCGTTAGTGAGGAGAGCAACGAGAACAGCGCAAGGTTTGTGGAGGGGTCGCCACGCTTGCTGCTCGGCCAAGCTCATTTCCACAGCTGTCCAGCGCCAAGGCCCCCCCCCCCCTCCCCCGGGAGACGGGGAGGAATGAGGAGAGAGCCGGAGAAAGAATGCAAAAGTGATATATAGAGAGAGAGAGAGAGAGGTCGGTGTGGCCAGTAAAATGCCTCATTCACTCCCTGATCACAGCCAACACTTTACCTCTCTGTCACACACAGACACACACACACACACAGACACACACACACAGAGAGAGACCCTCTGTTCTCGTTCCCCAGTGCTGAAAAGAGGGACTTGGCTTCGTCAGTGTCACAGCTACTCTCTGTTTCCCAAAGTCTGACCAGTATCACATTTTTAACAAAACCTACTGCAATTTGTGTGCAAATCACGATGACAGAACACTTATTATATTCATTATGTTAACATTTGTCCTGATTTTATTTCATGGAAATGACATGATAACGTGATGCGGTTTCCACAAATGCAGGCACACACACACACATCCTCATTGGCCTAGAGATAGTGAATGTAAAGCCTTTCTGTTTTATTGGCTAGTATATCTGCCAGCTGTCTTGGTAAAAGACATCTGCTTTATGTTCAAATACTTAACATGACCACGGTGAAGAGAGACGCTTTGTCAACCCTTCTTACAGAATTTCAAAAAATGTGACCGAAAGTGTGGTCCTATGTCCCACTAAGGTAAAATGAACCAGATTAAACAAATTGAATGTAAACCTCTAGATTGATCTGTTCAATAAAGTGTAATAATGAGTCAAAGGTTCAATTCCCTATTCTTTTTTAAAAGATCATTTTCATATTTTTTTTGGAGAGGACAGTGGTTTTAGAGGAGAGAGCATGTGCTGAAAGCCGCGAGAGCCGCGAACTGAATTTCCACTCATGCTGCAGCAGTACATGTACCCCAGTGGGAGCTGCTTGGACCGCTGGACCATCCTACACCAGGTAATCCTGCATTATATGTGTGTAATGACAACATCAAGAGTGACATTTTGGGGTATATGTGGCAGAGTAGTTATTCGCTGGTGAATGATGTCTGGAGCACTTTTGTTGTTAATATGTATTTTCTGAACACTAACTACTCCAGATAATACCCTAACTGAATCGTGAGTGATCATGTATATGAAAGGGTTAAAGTGGCTACAACAGGACATGCTGCCCTCTCACCATTGCCAAAAACCGAGGCGGTTTGCATTTTGGGGGGGGGGGTTTATGACGTTTTCTCCCGTTTAGTCTCCCCACGTGTTATTATTCACAACGTTTTCATGATAATTCGTTATCATGGTGGCGTCCACAAGAATGTAGATGTGTTCTGAACCTCCCATTCGCACTGTTAACACTGAATCCAAAATGTCGCGTTGCTCACCACTGAGTTCCTTCTGGCACATTACTCCCCATTGAGTTAATGTTTCACTCGAGGGAATGGGGACTTCAGGCTACAATTTGTCGCTATAGTTGGCGGATGCAGGAAGAGGACAAAAGCACGTTTTACCCTGCTGAACCCCTCCAACGTCTTCGGGACAGGTCTTCATTATGGCGGAGTGGAAGTCAATGTGCCTACAAGCCAGAGGTGTTTCTACAGCAGTGAGTGTGGGCTGTAGACCAATACCTCACACAGTTATACCTTGTTATAATTTGTTATTTCATCAGCCTCGCACTGTAAAAACAATGGTGAACGATGGTCAGTAACGAAGACAAAGAACAAAGAAGACAAGGGATATAATGTGATATGTTATTTAGGAGGATCACAGCTCTGCAGGCATATGATGACCGAGGGAGCTAAGGTACAGTCTTGTTCATGCAGAGGTGTGTATCCCTCTGAGTCAGGATTGCTACCAATTCACAGCCTAACATATTTTTCCCGGGTTTTGGCTCCCGGGCTTCTATGTGCCGGCGCCAACTGACGATCGTGTTGCTGTGACCGACGCTGCCCATGAAAGCTTTGGGTTTCATTACGCGAGTGGGTCCATGTAGGTGTGCGCTCATAAACAATATTATGCTAATATTGATGGTTTACAGATAAGGTAATGTCTTTTAACGTAGATGGTTTGCAGATAAGGTAATGTCTTTTAACGTAGATGGTTTGCAGATAAGGTAATGTCTTTTAACGTAGATGGTTTGCAGATAAGGTAATGTCTTTTAACGTAGATGGTTTGCAGATAAGGTAATGTCTTTTAACGTAGATGGTTTGCAGATAAGGTCTTCCAAATGCAGATACTGGTAGTGAGACAGAACGTTACTTGTTTACTCATTTATAAATTATTACTTGTAGTTTGTCAATGCGCCGTTGCATAATTTAAATCGGCTGTAGAGAAAATGAGAATTAATCTGTGACCTGAGCTGGTCGATTACTGTTAGTAGATGTTCAGCGACCACAACAGACCAGTATTGGTTCATTACCTTGGGAACGGTGGTATATCTGGGGTCAGTGGCTGGTCTGGTCCGTTGACACTTAAAGAGCGGTCAGATGTTATGACCATGTGTTAACTGTGTCAGCTGCACCACGCGTTCATAATGACAGACCAATCGATAGTAGTCTGGCCTCCGTGGTGACCAATCAGCTGAACCCACACAGTGCAGGCTGGGGTCAGGGTGGCACTGGGGAATAAGTGGGAGTGTGAAGTAGCTTTATTTGTTTGTCTATACTTTCTGCCTTCTGCCAGCTCCAAAGATAGCCTTTGTGAAAGCAGGTTTTGGGGGGACATTCCTAAAGGGATTAACCCAAAGAATTTTGTTTTATAACGTAGATTGTTCAATAACAGATCTATTGAGAGTTGAAAAGAGTTTTGTCTTCATTTCAAGGTGGGCCCAGATTTGTTAGTGAGGTAAATCGTTTTAGAAGGCATTCTGCTCTAAACCTCCCACATTTCCCATCTGTCCCCTCACCTAACTCCTCTCATTCCTTTATCGCCTCCCAGGACGTTCCGTTTGAGCCGCTGGACTTGTGAGACGAACAGAGGCTTCGCCTGATCTGTCGTTGCACTGTCAGCCGACACAAGAACCTCCTTATTGTCCAGTGTCCGTTCTTAACACCGTTCCATCCGTCCATCCTCAATGGTCTGTTTGTCCAAGAGCTCTCTCCAGAATCCAGAACCACAGGGCCCAGTTGGTGATGGATGTCACCCGGAGGAGAGTGCCCGACTGGACCAATGAACAGCTGGACACTCCCTGACCGGCAAAGTCAATGGGATCACTTGAGAATGACACGGATGGTCACCACTGACATGACACACACACACACACACAGTGTTGGGTTCTGTTTATTGCGTTTTCCAAGTTACATGAAAAACATACATTATGGGGTACTTCATTTACAGGCACAATCTGTTAGCCAATGTAGCTGTGCTAAACAAACCTTTTGATAAGGGATTTGTAAATGTTCATGGTACATTGCAGTACTAGATCAGATTAAATAAAATATATAAATGACTCAAAGAAAGTAAGAGAGGCAGATGAATCGTTACGGAAGAGTCTTGAAGAGTGCAAGAGAGTGACTGACAATTCTACTGCCTGTGTCCCTGGGCTTACATTTCCAAATGCCTTGAGGTGTTTGGAAGATTAGCCCTATGGATTATACCCTTAAAAAGAAGGTAAAAAAAATCCTAAATAACAACTACCCTGACGTCGTGCAATACAGAACTAGTATTAAAAAAAAACACCCCTATTTTCATTGCGATGACATTATAGAAAACGAGCCATGATTCCAAACCACTCTACATTGGTCGTCTCCAAGGTTCATTAAATAAACTATTTCACTAGTCGGGGAGGATTTCTTCTCTTCTGTCCCCTGATAATCTGTTTATCCCTAAGTGTCACGTTACATTTGCAAAGCAGCTGGAGGGACCAGTGGCATCTTGTACGGAGGGCTTCAGCATGATTAGCCCGGCTCGTATTTGGCGGGCCACTCAGACTTGTCAAATCCTTTGATCTGAACTGTCTCCATAATCACTTCAAAAAGTATTCCTGCTCGAGACCGTGAGGGCTTTACAAATGCGCCTCTCTACTTCTCTCTCTTTCTCTTTCGCTCCCCTCGCTCGGCTCAGGGACTTTCTCTAAAGGTCTGCCTGACTAGTTGCTACTACCCATGCCGTAGCTTGGATTTTATATCTGAAATACCAACTGTAATTTTCCCTCTTCCTCTGTCTGTCTCTCTTACAGCGATGGACTATAAGAATGTAACCACAATGGGAAGAGACAATGCCTGCCTGTGAGAATATTTCTAATATCCTGCTTCTGTACCTGGTCAGCTGCAGCTCTGCCTTTGTGTGTGTGTGTGTGTGTGTGTGTATGCGTGAGAGAGAGAGAGAGACTAAAGACTAAACGAAACCCCTCAGCCCTCTCCACGCATTATACTCACCAGGAACACAATCGGCGTATGGGGAGAAAAATACCCTCTACTTTTGGCTCTTAACAATAGCATTTGCATATTTTTATAGCCTCTCAAAGAAAGCAGCCTGGAGCGTGAGCACTCCAGCGGTGGTGCAGCAGCGCGGAGGAAGCGGAAGCCAAGGAGACCCGTGTCCGCTGGTGGGGCGGGGAGAGAGCACCCACCGAGGCCCTCACCTCTGGAGGTGGGGGGTTAGCGGATGGGGGAGCCCAAGGGCAGGGATGAAGGGGTGGTGGGGGGGGGGGGGGGGGGGGGGGGGGGGGGGGGGGGGGGGGGGGGGGGGGGGGGGGGGGGGGGGGGGGGGGGGGGGGGGGGGGGGGGGGGGGGGGGGGCAGACTCCGGTGCTCCTGCGTGGAGAGAAAGAGCCATGAAGCAAGACATTTTGTAGGGAGAGAGAGAGAGAGGGAGAGAGAGGCTCACATTAAAAGCCCATCAAAATCGGATGAAACAGGCAGCAACATTTGAAACGTTTGTAAAATGTTTTCTAAATAAAAGTCGATTTATTCCAGCATTCAGCAACACTGGCTGTTTGTGAAGACATTAGAAACACCTGAATTGCTCAGTGTGTGTAATTCTTTGCTAAGCTGCGGCGGTTGTCTGGACAGATTTGTCATGTAATGTTGCATACATTATAGAATAGACACTCAGGACTATTGAGTTTGGCTGGGTGGTATTTCATAAACAACAATAACTAGTTAATTTGTCTGTGCGCGCGTGTGTGTGTGAGGGCAAGTTTGGTCCAGTCCAGGGAAAGCAGTAGAGCAGTGCTTGGTTAAACAGTAACCCAAGCCGAGGTCAACAATGCATTTACGACAAGAGCTGCTCAACTGCCCCCAAAATACACCATGGGGTGTTTTTGCTTTTCAGAAAGCATTTCCCAGCCTAGAAATATGGTGCAGCCTAAAAATAGCATATCATGTAATTTATACTATTCATGAGACGCTTTTAGGCGACTGTGAGTGAGCTGATGCATCCTACATTATGTAACAGTTCTCACTAACTGCATGTTCTACACCCAGTTTGGGTTTGCAAGGACTAATGGAAAGTGTTCTTGGGATTTCAAGCATTTGTGTTTTTCAGCGGAATGTAAGGCCACCTTATCATTTGTTTTTACCATTCTTTACTCCTGGTCAGGAGGTGGGAGCCCATGTGGTTTTCGAGGTAGTTATTCGCACGTACACATCCTGTTGTACAAATCAAGGTGAGACCATTAACTCCTGAGCCTGGATCACCGTTCATTTGTATCGAACCTATTCATTTCACAAAACCATAGACTTTCACCCGACCGCATATACTTCCAGATCTTAAGAAAACATTAGATAGCCCTTGAGTGGTATATAGTGTTAGCATAGGAGCCACAGGAGTCTAATAGGAATTCGGTCATGTAACACTAGTTCGATCAGTCAAAGCTGCATAGGGGCTGTCCGGCCTAGCAATAAGAAAGAGGCAGCCTCTCCTGATATGCAGGGGGACTTGGTGATGTATACTGGGCATGAGCTCCGAGGATCACAGCCCGGCATGCACCACTCTCAAAGACGCTTTTGTGATGCTGCTGGTGAACAGGGAGGGAGGGGGGCTGAGTGCATGTGCGTGCGCGCGTCCGTGCGTGCATGTGTGTGAGTGCACGAGTGAATGAGTGTGTATTGAGTGTGGGTCCGTGTGTGTGTGTGTGTGTTGAAAAACTGGATGAAGGGAAATGAGGGCTACAACAGCCACGGAAGATGTATGTAAACCCATTTCCAAACAAATGGGCCTGACTGTGTGTGAACGGGGGAACGGGGCCATGAGAGCCCAACACACGTAATGTTCACATGAATCACGACTTCCCCCAACAACGGGAACCGCACACGTTCGCGTGAACAGCGCACATGGCTTCACACGCGCTCAACAACCTCAAATGGACAGCCTTGGTATATATGTCCGGACTATTTTGATGGTACAGAATGTATCCAAAAGGATTGAATGTATTGCGTTGGTATATGTTTTTCATGTATTGTGTTCGTAAATCCAGTGTTTCACTGCATGCTGTGAGGCCTCGTTGTACTCCACGAACACATCCTGGTGTGTGTGTGGCTGGGCACACGTGTGTTTGTATATGTCTGGGTTAGCAAGAATGTGTGTGTGCGTTTCTATTTGTGTGCGTGTAGTGGTGGCAGGATTGCATTCTGGCGACACGGCAATGAGGCTATCATTTATCCCTGATTGGAAATAAGGCAGGAGTGCTGAATTTGTGTTACAATGCAGCCACGCAATAAAGAGGCCACACCCCCCTCATGAATATCTAACGGGGAGCCGTTGCTGTGTCACACCGCAACAACACAGAAGGAACATTACAGCTCTATTATTTTATTTGCATTAGCTACCTGTAATAGGCTGGCTGCTGGTGGGGGTGTGTATTTCTGTGGCAAGGCCCGGCCTTTCCTGTAAAACATTTCTGAGAAATTAGCGAGTTGGCTTTAACCTAACTGCAACGCTGGATTAGTTTTGACTCGACGACCTTTAGGAGCCTGTGCCTTCTGACTATGCGTTAGACTTCAGACCACACGTGTGCCGGGCTTTTGTCTCCATTTCAGTTGGACTGGGGCCAAACAGATATGAGATTTCTGCCATGTTTCTTTACAGCTCTGTCCTAAGTGAACTGAACAATGTGCACTGATAGTCTCATGTTCGTGTGTCTCTATCTGATCTAGGGAACCTTCATCCAGTTATGTTGTTCAGGGCTTTTCAAAGCAACTTCTTTCCTCTGTAACTTTGCAGAACCTTCGTTCGCGGAGTTCCACAAAGTTAGGTGGAACGAACTCCATTAAGTTGGCGTAATGAGTAAAAAGGCAGAGGGTTTACTTATAGTTCTCAGGTCCTCCGTTATCCAATTTGATTAGGATTTAGGAGTGATTTGTGGCGGGATCCCCCAGGGAAATAAAGAGTTTGATGAATGTAATCCTGGGAAGGGAGGTGCCACAAACCCCTCTCCGGGGGGAATGCTCCTGTTTGACAAATAAAAACAAAGCAGCCACTATGGCAAATCTGAACGTGCACTCATATGGTAACAGTTCGTTGGAGACGACTAGCACTCTCTCTCCTGCTCCTCCCTAGGCCTCTCTCACTCTCCCTCTCTCACTCTTACTCCCGCACTCTCCCTCTGACTTCACCTTCACTTTATAGGGATCTGACTGCATGCAGAATTAGTTGGTTTGTTTTTTAATTACTGAAGTTCATAATAAGATATCAGTCTAGATTAGCATGCATCGTGTGGCCTAATAGAACCCAAATAACAGAATATTTTTATACTTATTACATTAGGCTGGGTAGGAAATTCCCAGGACTTATTCCGGGCTAATATTAACATGTGGAAAGCAGCATAGCTTCAACAACGGTGGGCGTCTGAAGGTCTGGAGGTCTCACTGTGCTTTTGGTTTTGACATTCAACTACTATCGGTGAGACCAGGTAGCGAGAGTTTGTGCCTGTGTCTGTCTACGTGTATGTGGGTACTTGTGTGTGTGTGTGTGTGTGTGTGTGTGTGTAAGTGTGTGTTAGTGCCGTCAGAGAGATCAGCCAGTGCTGCAGGCGAGGAGGTGAGGCTTCAGGGCAGTGCTGACAGAGCTCTCCCTTTCCATCCCAAGGCATTGTGGGGGAGTCTGTGGGAGACAAAGAGCCTCCTACACAACACACACACGCGGGCCCCTTTCTCTTCCCCCATCCTGTGTGTGTGTGTGTGTGTGTGTCTATCCCATCTTCTGAGAGTAACACTTTCTCCAGTGTCCCCCTCTGTCACTCCGGTTCGTGGGGCTCTGTGCTCCCCCACACCTGCTTCAGACCCCGGGACAAACCTGATCATGAAGCTCGCTCTCTCTCTCCAAAGTCCTACCGCGATACACTCAGAACCAGGAGGCTAAATTGGGTCTGGCTGTTTACAATCAGCCCCAGATAATGTGTTGATGCAACTGACCGTGAGATGATCAAATGTACAGGAGGATTTCCGTTCAATACTAGCACAGCCAATAACTCTGCATGTGTACATGAGGACAATTTCACACAAGCTGCATGCAGATTCAGTGGTATCCAATACTGGGATCTCACGGTTCAATTCCAGGGTAGAAACAAAGTTGCAGCCATTACAGGATGATTCAAACAAAACTCTCTCATTAAATAAATCCTTACAGACTAGGGGCAAGCCATCAGACGATGAGTGCATTATGCCTATATGCTGTTCTCAATGGCAATGATCACCTAGGCGTCCATTTACAGCAAATTATTGCATTTGCCTTAATTTCCAATCCAAGGGGCAAGATCAATTAGGGCTTGCAGATATTGCAGAGTGCTTTGCTGTGGTATATCGGCAATACACCACAAACTCTCAAGATGCACTATTGCTTACTAACACACTTACAACAGCAAAAAGTGAGTGAGGTGATGTCACACCCTTGTCTCATATACCATAGCCAATCATCATTTGAGTTTCTAAGCACTATTATATATATGATTTGATATACATATATGAAGCTGTTATATATAGAGCAACAAATTAGCTTGATACAATCCTTAACAATTGTAATGTATATTGGACATAAACCACAGACCACTAAAAAACGTTTACGTTGTTATCAATGGTTTACAAAATAATTGAAACAGTGAAAGTTCCCATACCAGTCGTACAGAATAGTTCAGACAGTCAGCATTCAGGGTTAAACCCATCCTTGAATGATACTGTCTTACCCTGGGAAAGGTAGAGAGAGAGAACGTCACAGATCTATGGAAGAAGACTTGCCAAGTTAATCCTTTCCTTAAAACTAGACGGAGACGAGTGGCGCATTGTTCAGGTCAGGGATACCTTACCACTCAGACTACAGGAATATCAACTAATACAACTAATACATATTACTTGAAATAGATTTCCTGTGTATTATACCAGAAGGATTCAAATCATTTTTATAAACTAGAATAAAAGCACTGTCGCGAGATGTGCAATATATGTAGGATATAGCGTGCTGCCGTTATTCGCGAAATGTGTACTATTTGTCTGGCTTGTTGCTGTATGTTATTCCGTTCGATCGCAGTTTAATTCATTATCAAAATTATTTTTAGCGTTCTAGGCCTACGGTAGGCTACTTCAAGTTGGATTAAGATTTTAACCAACGTCAGGTTTTACGTAAAACCCGTACGTCAGTAGTTTACGGATTTTCGGAATGTTAAGCGTATGGACCCAATAAATCACTTATACAGTAGGCCTTCATTTAACCAATTCATTTCAAACATTATAATATACGCTTATGATATGTTATTGTCAATTGTAGTTATTTTTTTTTCCTAAACGGCCAAAGTGCGTTTATTGTGGATAATAAAGGTATGGATTGGACAAAAATCATATTACGGTAAAAGGAAGGCCGTGACTTTTTTCCTTGAACGTAATTAATCCAAAGGTATAAGTGTTCCCTTAGATGATTAGATGAGCCAACGGAAAATGATAGTATACTGTATGCTGTCCTCTTTAAAAGCATTGGTCAAATAAACGCCAATATATATGCAATGTGATAATAATTTGAATAGACTTAATTGTAATCCTCATTAATAACTGTATCATCATTAATTTGACACATATTAATATGCGATATATTATTAAATAATAATTATATTATGGTGGCCTAATCAATATTGCCTCGTGGTTTTCTTTCTATAGTGTATGGTGATGATGACAACGGAGTTGATGAGGTTGATGTAGATGAATGGCTGGTCAAGCATGCATGGAAACTACAGGAGCTTAATTCCCCAGGCAGGTTCTCTTGGTTCCTGTTCTCATTTGTAACGGTTTCTAACTGAGAAGGCTACAGTCACAATTGCATGATATTTCTGCCACCGCTGAGGAGGTGCACTGAAATACGTCATTCCAGTTTGCTGTTCACCTATGAGATTGTGGCCTGAGGAATTAAACTTTAGAAATTAGAAATATGGAATACCGTTTATGTCTCTTAATGTTGACATTGTTATTATTTTTTCCTACCAAATACTCGTAATATGCAATGATGCAATGTGTTTTACTTGTATCTTATACTTTCTGTCAGTAAAAGCAATTTATGTCATGAGTGTCATTATCCATACATGGCTTTATTGTAAATGCAATATAGTGTATGCGCGTATTTTATTTGACTTCAAATGATGTTTGCGATTATTAAAAGGTAGTTCGAACATTTTCAAAATGTGTTATTGACTATATCTGCAATTATGTATAAAAAATCATGGTGTTTATTAAAGCCACTGCTTTTGTTTGACATGCCACTATTTGAAAAACAATATACGTTGAATGATGGTCGTTGGGTCTTTATAATACTCTTGGTCGAAAGTTCTGGTGAGGCACTGAAAAGCGCGTGAGGAATTAATAGCCCGCCATGTGGGTTTTGTTTTGTTTCTGTATGATTGCTGTTCAATTGGCTTCATTTTCCGTACACTATCGTTATCGGAATTTTTCAAATATTAACATTCATACCCAACATTTTATGTCTATGAGATCTTCTCATATAACCTCGTACGCTTAATGATATGATGATAGACATATTATCATATTATAGATAATAACAAGTTGTAGTGTATGGAGTCTAGTTACTCAGTTGGACCGTTGCTTGCTCTTTTTTTTATTTATTTTTATTCTGCAAAAATAGCCTGCTATTGAGTTTCGCTATTTTATCTGGTCATGTTTGTCTTTTTTCAAAGTGCGTTGCAGTAAACAAAACAATAATGCGTCTGTTAGTTTACTCACCGAAGCTGGCCTTCCGTCGTGAATAAGCGCGACACCTGCTGGTAAATAATATGTATCTTACCTAAGTCAACAATGAACTCAATTTCATTTTCCCCATTTAAGGCAACAATAGCATAGAGGTGAGGTGAGCGAATGTCACATTCTGGAGTGTTGGCAATGCAAAGCCTGGGCTAATTCTACAACGGTAGATCCTAAAAGAAGGTGAGTTGGAGTTGATGGTTTGGCAGGACTGGTAGGTTATGCTCGATGGTCTTGGCTTCAACAGCTAGGCTCTTTCATCTCGAGTCCAGTGCACAAACATATAGCTTAATGCGACTAGTGTTCCCTCTTTTATTCGGCTCACCATGACAACCGAAAGGCTGAGTTGAGAAATGCCTTCCCATCAATGAAACAAACGGTCTTAGCAGGGCAGCGCGAGAGCGAGGGCACAAAAAGTTAACCCGTGAGAAAAACGAGAGAAAATAAATAAATTCGAAGTTACCCACAAAGGTATCAAGTCAGAAACATAGTCGATGTTATACAATCGGTATTTAAAATGACCGTGTTTTAACACAATCTTGCTTTGAGGTGCATTTCATGCGTATTTGTGAAAATATGAATATTACTGGTTATTTTTGCCTCTCCATGGAATGCTTACATTGTAGATATGTTATGGATTCCTTATGCATCTACATGTAATGTAACTTAATGATTTCGCAGATGATCTACCAGAAAATATTTTAAAGGTTTTCAATAGACAAGACTATTGAAAACATAGTCTGCAAACCCTTATTCGATCTGTTGTGTAATACATATTAGTTCGTTGATTAAACTAAAGTCGTTGGTTATATTACTATTGTTGCTAAACTTTAAACAAACTTTGCCACAACAGCATGGGATCGATTTATGTAAACGATTTGATATTCACTTGTGCCTACGCGACTCCTCCAGAGAACTCAACCAAGGGGTCTCCTGCTTAAATTTGATTGATTGCACTTTCTCCAGTGGACATTCACTACAAAACAGCACAGCTTAACCGTCTGCTCACTATTTATAAAAGCGAGGCTGGGAGCGAAAGGCAACACAAAGCATATATTGATTTTTGGTTTATAGAAGGGAAAAAACAACATTTTTTTAAGAGTTAGAGGTGGGAAATGTTGATGTCCGCAGTGTGACATAACATAATAGGCTAAAATGTCATCGAATGTAATACAACATAGGCTACAGTACGTTTAGAATTTCACAAAGCTATATGTTTCTCATGGTAAAGGCTATACCATATGGACCACGTTGTATTCTCGATAGTACAAGCTAAATGTATGCTTTAAGTATGCTAAAGGAAATTGAAATAATTGTTGACTTACCTTGTATCCAAGAATTGTAGAAAAAGGATTAACATTTACAATCTATTAATGGCCATCTCCTTTCCTACGAGTCGGTGCTCCCTAAGATTTTCTTTCCTCTGACTCAACTGAGCAGAGCACTCCTTGGCTCCGCTATTATTTTCACTAAAATATATGAAAATTTATGCAAATGAAAATCAGCACTAACTGTTCGTCTCTTGTTATACTTGGGGATTTTTTCCCCCTTTCTTTTTTGCATACAAAACAAATGAACTCCCCAGCAGGGAACTTGGGGACCTTATAAAATAAACAAATAAATAATAAACAGAACATATTTCAGAGACTGAATTCAGCGGCATACGTTGAACTCCGGGACATGTTTTTTTAAGAAATAGCTTTTTACTAATTTTGGTTTGTCTTTTCAAACTGAACGTCTTTCCTTCCCGGTGTCACGTTTCGCACGGCCGCACGAGACGCCCTTTGAAAGCGTGCAATGTGAAATACATAGCAGTAATTTTGACAGAAATCCTCACTGTATATTAATGAAACGACGGCCCCATGGCACCGGCCCTATCCTGCCTAGTCAATGTAAACAACTCCACGAGGCTCCCGCGGTTTTGAGCTGGTTCCAAAAAGAATCTACTGGGAATAGAAGAACAATGGCATCCACTATATGTGCTAAACTGCACCAGTGTTCTATCTTTGCTCATATGCAATACAATCTCTTGGCAAGGTGGGATTTATTAGAAAACAACATGATGTGGCTGGGATAGTCATATTAAGATACTTTTCGGCGACCCATCTGGAAAATAAGGTCGAGGTGCAAGATTATGGTTTAACTGTAAGAATTGCCAATATAACTTTCTGTTCTACAGTAGCCTACGTAGTTCTGGAATCTGCGCGTCCTTGCTTCTGCTGTACGTAAACTCGACTGCGTCTCAGCCAGTGAATGTAATATATATATATGTGATATTCATTAACGATGCTGGGTGAATCCATATGCTTAGGGGGTCCATTCACGAACAAAGGCTCATTCATTTCTGGGTTATGAAGTGATATAAAAAGGAAATACATTTTATAGGGCCTATCTGTAGACTAGCTGTTATGGTACTCAGATTTAAAGGCAGACGTTCCTCCCTTAAAATCCCCAAGGACTGCTCCATTGGCCCTTGTTTTGGTTGCCACTTTCTCGTTCACTGTGGTTCAGTGAGGTTGCCTATGCGCTCTGTTTCCGCCCGGAAGCATCCCCGCAACCTTTGTGCGTTAACTATTGAGGATTCAAAGCACAGCCATCAAGGAAGGCGTGGGGGGATATTGAATTTGATGGTGTTTTAGGGGTAAATGGCAGACAGTAATGGCATCACTAGTCATATTATTCAACATTTTCTCAAGGGCGCGATACATTGACTGGTTATTTGAACTAAGACTTTTGGTTTTGCAACTATATGAATACAGCATTAGAGCATTTTCATAATGTGTGGGGATAGGCCAACACCTGCATCCAACATGCAAGGTAGCCATCTCCACCAATAATTTTACAATCGTTTTGTTTGATTTTGGTTATGCATGTTAGGCTAATATAAACATAATTTATGCAAATACAATACATAATTATGTAAATGCACACCAATAATTGTTATATACACTTTCTTAACAAGGTTCCATGTTTTATGTAATGGCATAAAATCTGTATATAACCCACCTGCTAATGAAAGTAAATATAAGGGTAGCCTACATTTTATTCATTTACACAATTATCATATTTTTATAATTAAATTCCTTTCTTTTGTATTATTTTGTTTAAGCTATTTATTTATTTATTTATTTAGATTGAATTAAAAGCCAACCAATTGGAACGGCCGGAAGAAGGTTTACGCGCCTCGAGCTAGGCTGGCGAGACCTGTCAATCACACCCCGGGTATCCAATCAATGGAAGTCTTGCACTCGACTTCCTAGTATTTTGGGGGCTGGGGGAGACGTGAACGATGTGCGCAGGCTTGGCACAGGGTAAACATTCGTGTGTCCTCGAGCTTTGAGGGAGGGACTGAGCGAACTGTCAGAAAGAGAAAGAGAGGGAGAGAGAGAGAGAGAGAGAGCGAGTGAACAAGCGAATGAGAGAAGAGACTTGCAACCATCGCCGTGCACTGTAATACTGGATTGTACTTCAGCGGGAGTTAGCGGTTTGGCAGGTTTATACACATAAAAACAGAACAAAGAGATAGTCTCTACAGTTCTATAAAAGGAACAGCGAAAGAAAAGAATAAAGCAACAAGGGGGAAATCTCAGCGGCTAAATTTCAAAAGAACCAAGGAGTCTGTGCTAGTGTTTTTCTCCCTTGCAATAGGAACATAAACTTGGACTTCGTATTTGGTGGAGAAATTGCGAAATTTCTTTGACCACTAGAAGTTTGTTGGGGCAAAGTTTTTTTCCAGTGTATTTTAATTTTAATTCTGAGACATTCTGAAGACGATAAAACGTTTTTGACGGACTGCACATGGTTTCAAAGGGCTTTTGAAAACCTGGATTTTTATGCATCGATATTTTATCTATTTCTATTTGTCCTACATGAATGCTGTAAGCACAACAAATACGGATTTTATTCCTTTTTGCTATCCTTTTCATTCCTTTGTCGTTTAGCAACATAACAAGTCGATGGTATTAGCCAAAATACATCCCAGACTTTTAAAGTTTGAATAATTCATGAGATACAATTTGCCTGCTCGAAAAAAGTAACTGAAAAAGGGAGGGAGTAATCAACAAACATTTTCCTAAGGGTTAACGGAATGGCCACCGCGGCTTCCAATCCCTATTTGTCCAGCAATAGTATCCTCTCGTCGGGCTCAATCGTGCATTCTGACTCTGGAGGTGGTGGTATGCAGCCGGGCAGTGCTGCGGTTACCTCGGTATCTGGTGGGTACAGGGGAGATCCCACGGTAAAGATGGTACAGAGTGACTTCATGCAGGGGGCTATGGCAGCGAGCAACGGGGGACATATGTTGAGCCATGCCCATCAGTGGGTGACATCCCTTCCGCATGCCGCAGCCGCGGCCGCTGCAGCCGCTGTGGCAGCAGCCGAAGCTGGGTCGCCTTGGTCATCGAGTCCCGTTGGTATGACAGGCAGCCCACAGCAGCAGGACGTGAAGAACAACTCTGGAAGAGACGATCTACACACAGGCACCGCGTTGCACCACAGGCCCTCGCACTTAGGTCCCCATCAGACTCATGCAGGGGCTTGGGGGAGCACCACTGCGGCTCACATCAACTCGATATCCGGGGGACAGCAGCAACAACAGTCGCTGATCTACTCCAACCCTGGGGGCTTCACAGTCAACGGAATGGTGCATCCGGGTCTGGTTAGGGGGGACACTCCAGAGCTGGACCACGGCAGCCATCACCACCACCATCATCACCAGCATCCACATCACCAGCAACAGCATCATGGAGGCGTGAACAGCCACGACCCGCACTCGGATGAGGACACGCCGACCTCGGACGACTTGGAGCAGTTCGCAAAGCAGTTCAAACAGCGCCGGATCAAACTGGGCTTTACGCAAGCGGACGTGGGCTTGGCCCTCGGCACCCTGTATGGCAACGTCTTTTCTCAGACCACCATTTGTAGGTTCGAGGCTCTCCAACTCAGCTTCAAAAATATGTGCAAGCTGAAGCCATTGCTAAACAAATGGCTGGAGGAGGCGGATTCGACCACTGGAAGCCCGACCAGCATTGACAAGATTGCGGCACAAGGTAGGAAGCGAAAGAAGCGCACGTCCATCGAAGTGAGTGTAAAGGGAGCCTTGGAGAGCCACTTTCTAAAATGCCCCAAACCCTCGGCCCAAGAGATAACATCTCTGGCGGACAACTTGCAGCTGGAGAAAGAAGTGGTTAGAGTGTGGTTTTGCAATAGGAGACAGAAGGAAAAAAGGATGACGCCCCCCGGAGTGCCACAGACGCCGGAGGATGTGTACTCGCAGGTCGGCAATGTGAGTGCAGATACACCGCCCCCCTCCATGGACTGCAAACGAATGTTCAGTGAAACATAGAGCAGAACACAAGACTACAAAATATTTTATATCAAATTAAAACTGATAAAACACAGACTATCCTCAAGATAGCAAAACATTTTTGATACTGTGATTGTGAGGAAATATGAATAAGACTGTAAATGTGTTATATATTTTTCACCAAAACAACCCCCTCCCTTTTCCACCCAACCCCAAAAACGCATCGTTAACCTTCTTCCAGACCCTGAAATGTCTTAACCTAAAAGGTTCCTTTTGCTCTTTCTTTCAGGGACATTTTTTAGTAGATTACTTAAAAGATGCAAGTTTAACTGGGCCGAGTGAACCGAGCGACCAGAGAGTGACTACCAGTTCGTTCCATCAGGTAATTTTGGCGCATTAACAACACCAACTGGAAATTTCAAAGCAAGTATTAGCATTTAAAAAAAGATTTCCCCCTTTACCCTGTATCTGATTTGCGAAAGACAAAAGAAGCAGGCATTTGTATATTTAAAAATGGGACATTTTAAACCCCTACTTTAACAAAGGAACAAAAACTGCAACTGCATCAATACGAAGAAGAGTGGCATCCACGAAGCTTCCAACATATTTTTTGCGGGGAGGACTGCATGGTTTAATTTTTCACAAAGAGGAATTGGGATATTGAGGCCCTCCACGCCTAATGATAAAATATGAACCCACCAGGACTGTCCCCGCCATCTGATCTAAAAGATCACCTCTTTTTTTGAAATGGGTTTTTATTATTGGACTTGAACACCGTGAATGGATTTTTTTTGAAGAAATAGAAAGAGACATTTGAAAAGACTTCAGCTGCACTTATTTGAAATTCTTCTCTTCTCCGTTGCCAAGTGTGACTGAATGGGTGCTGTGGCTGTAACTCTAATGCTGCCATTTCTAAGCAGTATTCTTTGGTAGGTTTTAATAAACAACAGACTCTGTAAAGCCGGCAATATAGATACATTAGATCAGATGCTGATCTGAGTTATTTACTTTATATTTTTCATCAAATTGACTTGTTTTATTATTTTATTCGGAATACATATAAATTATTCCAAACGGTAATTTATTTTTCCCCCAGAACTTTGTGTATGATGTTTTGCTTTCCTGTTTTCGTTGTTGACTTCGGTTGTTTTGTTTAATTTTGTATTATCGTTTCTAAAAGGAGCACAAATCAACATAAACTGACATTGACAGTTGTTAGGTAATAAGGGTATGTTTTGATGTGATAATTTGATTGTAATTTAATTTCAGTAGTGATTCCGTACGAGCTAATTGAGACCAATAAATTTGTTAGAATGAAATTACGTCATTGTGTGTTTTGAGATTTATATTTTAAATGCCTATTTGACTATTTTCTTTAAAGAGGCATGCATTAGAGATATTACTTAGTGGGAGAACGGTAACGGTAAAAACAAATTAGCATTTTCTCGTTCCAAATTGTTTTATCTCAAACTGGCATGACCCTAACCCATACATAAAATAATTCATGAAAAGTATCTAGCCTAGTATCGAATTGTGAACCTATGATCAACATTATTGGGGCCCCAAAGGGAATTATATTTGACAAGTTCACAGGGCAATAATTGATAACTCGTTTTTCAAAAAATATATGAATCATCAACTAAGTTATGTCACCTTTATTATGGCATAGGCATCCGATAACTTTATTGATTATGTAGCATTTGTACGATATAGAAATATATTATCATCCTGTTTTAACACTCGCCACTTCAAGGTATCTTATCCGTATACGCGTTGTTTACATCCACAGCGCGTGAGTCTTTCACTCAAGGCCCAGTATTGACGACCCAGCGTATCTAATTCCAGGGCTCTGGTTAATGTTGCATATCAACGGGATTGTGCGTCATGTTTTACAATAAAAAAGGGAGATGTTTCTACTACTGATGTTGTTTATAAAATGTGTAATCATACCTCAGTCGGTATAGCAGCCGGAAATTTAAATTTATATCAATATGCCAAGTCTAAAGGTTTTGGAGTGTTTTTGTTTTTCATGCGCCAGTGTAGTCGTATACACAGTATCTAGGCTATATTCAGCGTGGAAGTTAATTCTCTTGGGCCGTATGTTTTGAAAAACAGAATTTGTTATTTTTGGAAATATGCGCATAAATCAAAGTTATTATGTGCTTCCAACCAACACACTCCTGAATGTGCACACACAAACTAGAATTGCTATGTCCATCGTTATCGTTATGTTATTAAAGTGGTAACACTGAATATTCTACCGTTTAGTTGTAAAATTATAACTGCAGGCCTACACAGTTTAGGCTTTCGTTGTGGTGTGTGGTCTTACATGAGCTAGTGCGGAGTGCATTCTAACTTCTAGTATTTCAATGACTTGAAGTCTCACTGCTCATGTATTTTATAGACTATTTACATTGAAAATATATATAATGCTTATGCTAGCAACAAAAAAGGTCATGATGTTGGACGAATGCTTAGCAAGCATACATTTATTATCAATTATTGTCTTTGCGTAGATTTATGTTTCATAGTTTAAAATAACCCTAATATAAAAAGTACATTGTGATTGACTAATTTGTTGACATGCTTCGGGGTAGAGAGTTTTCAAACAATTCACATTTGGCCTGTCACATTCTAGATTTGAGCCTCGAGGTTTCACATGCTAAAAACGGATTTTGTAGTGTTGTATGTTTTTTTCTGTTAGCATGATTATTAGATTTCACATACATGTTCTACGCAACAAATCTAGCTATATTTCTGGAGGTCCTGTTTACTGGCATAATAGCCAATGGGATATGGTAAGCGAATATAGAATACTCCCGGCCACTCACTGGCAATCTATATTAGCAAATTCCGTATAGTGCATGTCACACCATAAGTTAGGATACCGTGTTTTTTAGGTAAACGATTTAGTTCTTGAGGCTGAAATTAAGACAAAGCCTATATCTTGGAAATGCACTTGGCCCTCCAACTTTTCCCTGGAGTTGAGTAGCCTATTCAGCAGAACGCAAAATCCACGCTAGAAGATTTAAATTTCGCGGATGATTTCACATAGGCTACACTAGTTGCCTAGCAACGGAATTCAACGTTATAGAAGAACTATGCATCACTTTCCTTTGTCCCCATTAATAAAAGTGCCAGTCAAGACGCGCGGGTAGATTAGGTATAATTCAAATCCGAGGAATCCCAAAGAAATGGGTAGTTACAGCCAACGTTCAGAAGCGTGCCGTTTGTTTCGAACTGAATGCAACATGCAATACGCATTTTTTATTCACCCCAATCCAGAAAAGTACAAATAATTAAGGAAAATTAGCATGCACATGTAAAATGTAAGAATATTTTACGTTTGGATCTTTCAAATTGCCGAAAGTAATAGTTATCATACACGCGACCCTATAGGCCTTAACAACTTTATTTACGCGCCAACGCTCATAATATAATATAATTTGTACGCTAATTGCTAAGTGGGATTACCAATTGATTGTATTCTGCTGTGAACAATTTCGAAAAAATAAATAGGTGGCACATGCTGTCCATGAAGTCTATATTTTCTTCACATTTTGCCACATGGGCCACAAATTTGCGTGATAGTTGTTCAATGAGAGTAGAATTACTGCTGATCCAAATAAAAACATTTTTCTGATAAAGTTGAACATTTGTAATATATTTTGCTTTAGAGTATTGTCGTTAGAACCATTAGTTATGTGATCTTTATGCATTGTGCGTGTACGGATCATACACTGGGCGAATTACTTGTGCAGCCAGTTGATGTTTTGTGAAGCATTCCATTCATTGAGGAGTATTATATTAATCGCAGGGTGAAACGTTAAGAAGTCCAAAATTGTATTAAATGTCCAGATTCGATTTACGCACAAACTCTCGCCCAGCCGGCCTTTTTTAAGGGTTTCTTTGGCCTTACAGACTTGGCCTGTCCCTAGCGCACAAGGATATTTCTGTAGGCTTTATGATAATATACATTTCTCCTAAATCGTAACCAATTGTGACCTGGGTAAGGTGGGAAGAACAGCCATCACACCGGTTTAGGCATTCTCTCAACACGAGGGAGTCAAACATAACGATGTTTCAATAAAGAAAATATGTATGTTTTTGCCACAGACCAAACCATAGTTGTATGAAGAAATGTTAATGAACGTTTTGGTTTGGTATCAGCGAGCACATTTACATTTGTCCCGATTATAGTAACCTATGTTATCCTTCGGATTCAAAGTAACAAAAATAGTCTATAGCAAACTAGGACTTCATAGTTTATAGTATTGTTGGCGTGTGTGCACATGTAACACATCTGAACGTTTTTATTACGTCAAATTAGACGCATATTTCCCGTAATTAATGCCTGTGCTGTGGTTTGGGTAATCGTATCTTTTGGTATTTCTCACATCGGTTATATCATGCAATGCAGGCTGTTTTAAAGTTCCTGAATATCCCAGTCAAAATATGAACACCACAATTGCTTTTCTAATATTCTATTTATCCCACGTGCCGTCCACATGAATATGAATTAAACTGGCGTTGTTCTCCGTGGGGAGGCTTCCTCGATGGCCTATTGTAGTTAATATCCTGTTGCGATACTCTTCTACCGGTGATAGATTCCACACACAAACAAATATAAGCCCTCTCATGTTCTTCCATTGATTGATATGATGATAAAATCGAATGTATTCTATATGTATTTGATATTTCTCTAATCTCCCACGATTCATTGAGAAATAACAAGCGTCTCTTCCAAACAGAACTGCTTCTTCATCTTCTTCCTCTCCTTTCTCGTTTATTACAAAAATCACTTAGTGCCGCTCTTTTCATAGGCCAAATGTAATGGGTATGGTAATATGGCAATTTACTAATGCTACATGTTATCTGTTATGTCAGAACTTCTGCGTTAAGCTCCTTTTGACTAGAGATGGCATTGACGCCAAAAACTTCCTTAGTTTCCCTTTAAGGGCCACTGACTGCAGTCTCACTCTAAAACCGTTTGCTTTTGATATTCCCCATACACTACATTGCCCGCAGGTAACTAGCTTGTTCTACAAAAAAATAATTTTAAACCTTTAATTAACTCCAATTGGCCTAACCAAGGATATTATAACACATCGATGGAAAACCTACATTATGGTAATTGATTTTAGTGATATCATTTGTTATGATCAGTAACTTGAGCACACAGTCATAACGTTGTATATCATTAATACAATAATCAAATAGGCCTACAGTAGCACATTATTATTTCATGTATTATTATTATTATTTAAAAATATATATATTGTAATAAGTATAATTATGTGGCTGGTCCAAGATTCGAACACCTTCAAGAAGTGTTAATAATCGATATATGTCCCAAGCGCTTGATCTCTTCAAAAGTTGGAACTTCCCTCTAGCCTCATCTCAGCCGTTAATGTATATGTTACTGGCCTTCACATAGAAGTCAGGCCCAGTTAAAGCGTCTAGTTACAGCGCAATAGGTGACATGTAAAGGGTGACATGTGGTTGGTGTAAGAGGTGACTTGTAATATCACGTAATAACCGGAGAATATAGGTCTACTGTATAATTTATCACTCGGCGTTCTGACAGCGATGGCTTCGGAGATTCGACCACACAAAGCACATATTGGATTCCAAGGATTTGCATCTTGTGTGCTGCAAGGGGGCTACGGTCTCCTAATTCTGTGTCCCTCTTGCCTCGCGGACCCGACGTTCTCACGCGCAAGAATGGAGGAGGATGCTTTAAAATATGTATGGGGTGACGCGACTCTTGGGGTTTCCTTTCTATAAATTGTACAGGTCATGGTATCGTGGTCACAGAGGATATATATGACGAATAGAGTATATTTAAGTATGCAACTCTTAGCTAACCTGTTTAACTGTCTGACCAATACAAAAATGGGACGTCTTTTTTAATGTTTTGTTTTTTTCTATTGTCATGCAGTCAAAACGTAAAGGCCCAAATCAAAGCCTAAATGCAACTGATCCACAAAAATGATCACTAATAAAGAGCTAATGACCGATAGCAGACACTCGTCTTGTACTGTTCGTTAGAAAGGAATGTAAGAAACACTTCTGTACCAACACAATTACTACAGTAACAACAAGAAAAAATCTTGTTCCATTTTAAGACTTAATTGATACTCTAATCTACACCCAACCTGAAATTATAGCGAGATGTAACTGGCCGAAAAGTTCACAAGTCTTCCAGCACCATATAGAAGACTTCATGTTGATCACAAAGTTTAGCACACAGTGCGAATTTACCCCCGTACGCATTCACACTAACTTTTGTAAAATAAAAGAATTACACATTTTTTGGTCTGCTCTGCAAGGTCTCTAACCCAAGTTGAACCGCGTGGGATAAGGGCCGATAACCTTCCGCCCATGAAGACGCATGGCCTCTTTCACCAACATCGCCAATCTATACCTCCGACTGAGAAAGTCGGGAGGTCATCTGCGCGGAGGTAAGAGCCTGCATAGAGGCACATCCCTAGATCTGACGCTTGTTTGTGTTTTTGACTGTTGAGATTTAGCATTCAACTTTGAATACATGTATTGAATCTGTTTAAATTAAGAACGATAAGAACTTGAGGAATATTACGGGCATGCCATGTTAAATGTGATTTGCCTTCAACTTCAAAGTTCTCTTCTTTACTTTTGAAGAGTATACTTTACCTATTAATACTAATAATTAATTATTGTTAATCATAATCTAAACGATATTATTATTGTTACGCTGTGGTCATGACTATTTATGTATTATTATTATACCATTTGTATTATTACTATTATTGTTTATAGACTACAAAAAAAAAGCGAAAAACATTCATGCTTTAAATATTCTTCCGAATCAAACTTTATTCGTTTATGCCGTGTTTGACGTATTTTCTCAAACAATTACACCGACAACGCATCTTTTCCGTTATGTGCACTGAAAATACAACCAGGTAATGACTACAACGTATGTAATTAGTATAGATTGTTTTGGATCATGTCAAATTTCCGTCGAAGAAAATGTATTTACACAAATATGTTGAAATATGTGTTGTCTCATTGTTCTTCTCTCTGATGTTTAAAATATATGTGGGATCACTGTCGAACTCCAAGCTACTATGACATTACAGCGCCATCTTCTGGCATTAATAACCGGATCAATATTGTGTAAAATTGTTTTTTGTTGTAAAAATTATTTAAAAAAAATACATTAATGCTTACTTAAAAATCAAAGCGATAATAACGAAAGAATGATAATAAAAGTTAGATATGGAATCATAATTTAAGAATACATTTATAAAAGACTTTGAATGTATTTTCTGTACTTTAAAGGACATTCTTGGTGGGCTATTTGTTTTAATTTGTTTTTATATCTGGCATTTCAATTAATGAAGGTATAGTATTACCCAATCGTTCAAAGAAAAAATGTATTTATCGTACTACGTATACAATACTATGTTTGCGTAAATTCATATGTAATGTCCTCTTTGTCTCGTAGTTTATGGGACCGAACGGGAAAAGTTAGCGCTTTCCGTGCGCGTTTATTAAACATAGGCCTGTTGCTGTAAATTATCAGATAAAACCGCACTGATATGTTACAATTAAACTACTACATTCAAAACGTTTGGCGTATTAACCTTTTATAAATTCATAGAAATTCCAACACGGATTTATTTTCAAGGTTTGGCATAAAATTAAAAAGTTCGGCTGTATTACTTTCGTTTCTTTTGTATGTTGGAAGCATTTCCCATGAAAGTATGTGCCTTACTAAAACTATACGTTTTATTCGTTTGGTGTGTATATTAATGTCGTCGCAATAAATTGAATGTATACCTATCCCTTGACTGAAAATCATATTATGTTGTTTGTTGTTGTTTCACAGTGACTATGCATACACCCCAAAAAGAATCTCTTCAGTTTAGAGATTTAACTGATGTACAGACTTTTTCCACAACGCTCTTCATAGTACCTTTGTCTGAGTGGCTTGGTGTGTCAAACATCCATATAGACCCCATGTTTCTCCTATATGGTTCCAAGATACATAAAATGGGTAATTCTGCTGTCATGGAGCTGTTGATCGGGGATTTTCATCTGCTCTCCTCAGTACTTTCATTCCCAGGCCTCTACTCCGGCAGTGGGGCAGTGGAGGGTGAAAAGCCTTAGTCATCTAGATGACATCACAGTTCTGAGGTTGCTAATGATCTGAGGAAGTGAGACGATAGCATTGTCTGACCACATTGTTGGTCAGGTTTCTCTCACCAAGCAGCACAGCATGTGTACAGACATGAGGTCATAAGCTGCCTCCAGTGGTCACTTCACCGTGGAGAAAGTACACCGTACATCTACAAAACATCCCACATGTAGGAGCGGTACGGAGGAGCTCATCTGATCGGCCCTGTGCGTTTCGTCCTCGGAATCTTAAAAGATCATCGTTTTAATCAACCCACCGGAAATCAATCAGCTTTTTTGCCAAGTAGGTTTACCTATACAAGGAATTTGCTTGGCAATAAAGCTGATTCTGAGGTGAATTAAACAATATTGTTCACTTCTAAACGATAAAATTGTCCTCTAATCGCTAAAGAAGGATCCTACGTTGTCTACATAATGAAAAAGGAAGAGTTGAGTCTCAAGTAGTCATTGAGATCAATTAGCCGTCTGCCATGTGTGTCCATGTGTCTGGCCTTGAAATGCTACGCAGCCCCTTCATCACGTTCGTCTGGAACGTCGACTCCCTGAGCGACGAGAGGCTGGTCGCCACGGTCGGTGACCAGGACACAGGACAGAGAGGCGACGCCGCTGATGGATCGATGGCTGGGGCCACGGAAGGGGCCGGTCCTCGGGGGCCTCCAGTGGAGGGGACCTCTCCTTGCCTCCCAGTGTCCTGCCGACAGAGGTCAGCTATCCCAGCAGGCCGTTTCACTGGGACGGCAGTTACCAAGGTGACAGCATGTCAACGTTGGTTCCAGAATCCTGCGGGGCCGAGCCGGGAGACCCGATGAATTTGTCAATAATACTTAAGGAGCGAGGCCCAATGTGTCACACAAGAGGTCGCCCCAAAGGAGGGCTGACCGTCCAAGACACACACTGACAACACACACACACACACACACTGACAACACACACAAACACTGTTGTCCCACACAAATAACACAAACAGACCACATGAACAGGCAGCACAAGCAAAAACAACACACGATGACCACACACACCCAGACAACACACACAGAAAACACCCTCTGACCACACACACTCACACAACACACATACAAACACACAAAGACACTAAAAGACGTGCAAACATGCCAAAACAGGCACACACTGTACGCATAGACTCACACACAGACCTACCGTATACACACACACACGCACACGCACACGCACCCTTCCCAGGCGTGTCGGCAGCCTGTCACACATGCTCTAGTGACGGGCTGATTGTTTGAGAAGACATGTGTGTTTGCATACATGCATGGATTAAGCCCTGGGTGTAGGAGGCCAGAGAGGACCGGCAGATAGAATTACTACACGCTCTGAGGCCCAAAGGAAACACAGCGAGAGAGAGAGAGAGAGAGAGAAGGAGAAAGAGAGAGAATGTAAAAAGCAGAGAGGAGAGGAAGTGAATAGGAGAAGGGAGTTCAGGAGCGAGAGTCTTTGAAAGGGAGAGACGGGGGGAGACAAGGGGAGAGCAGGCACGGTCAGGCCCGTCTCACCCTGTATCTCATTAACCAGAGGGGGATTGAAAGCAGAGAGAGAATCTGGTGGTTTTTGACTCAGAGTGGTTGATGCAGTGTGACATTTCCAGATTGTGGTTTCAATAGATTACTAATGGAGAGACTCAGGTATTTTAAAGTTAGGTATTAAAAAGGCCTCGGGCCCAAAGATAGATTGTGGTTAATTAATACAGACGTTATATCCTTTCTTCAGATCTCTTTTCAGAACTACATGTACAACATTCAAGGAATGTTAGGGATATTGTATGAGCCGAACTCTACCCCAAAGAGAAGATTGGGTTCGAAATCAGGTTACTCACTTCCATAATGTTTCCACCACCTAGCGTCTCTAAGCAGGCCCCTGGATTCGAACGTAATGATCTGAAAGACAAGAGGTAGGGCCCCGCTCATGCTTCACGATTGAGCCACAATGTTCCTCTCCAATACAGCAGGAGCCGGGGAGGAGAGGAAGAGAGGAGAAGGGAGAGAGAAAGGGAGGGAGGGAGGGGGTGGAGTGTGAATGGGACCAGTGTTAACACCGTGTCTCAGCCGGCTTGGCAGCACCAGGGGACGGCCGTCTGCAGGGGAGAACGTGTCATTTGTGTGGAGAGGAAGGAGTGAATGGTTCAGTTGACTTCAGACGGCAGGCAGTGGGCCTCAGCCGTCTACCACAGTACACCTGCCAGCACACTTGCAAGGGACCGGAGTTGGTGAATAAAGCACCGATAGGCGAGACTGTAAAGGCACTGGCTTCCGGCTGGTGATGTTATTCTGTGACATGACGTACGTGTGCCAGAGCCTTGAGCAATGACATCCCTCTCTTGTAGTAAAGAGAAAGTCTCCTGTGAAATCGTAAACACATTTTTGGGTCTGCATTTTAGTCAGTTCGCAGGTGGCCCTTTTCCAGTGCCACTCAAAGTACCTTTGTCCTCAAATTAAAGTTAGTGCTAGTTGGGAAAGGAACATGAACCTACTGTAAAAAAAAAAAACACCAATGAAACTACACACATAAAACTGAACGCAGTGAGACTAATGTAATAAATAGACTTAAAGACTTGCTTTCCGTCTCCCTTTTCTCCATGGAAAGGATACGGGAATAAGTCGGATACAAGACAAACAAACAAAAGTTTCAAGTGCATGTTCAATTCGAATCAGCACGCTTCGTTGTTTAAAGAGCTTTGCTGCTCGCTGGAAATAAAAGTAATTAATTGGTGTTATACACCAAGGACATAATTATCTTTTTCAGTAACTGGCACATATTTAATTACCAGTAATTGTTCCCTGAGCCTAGTTGAAAAGTGTTGAACGCCAGGCGATGGTACTGTATTATATCCTAATCCTGGCACTGATAGTTCTTACACATTGGTGTCAAAGAGGAGACATGAAAACATCAATGAAACATTATTAGTCCGCCCTCTAACATATTTCTATGAGTCTCTGCTCCTGGTCGACATGCCTTTGTTTCCAGCCCCACTAGGCCTGGGGCTCAACACCAATCCACCACCATAGGTGTTAATGCCAGACAGATTGGGAGAGAGTAATTTAAGACCCCTGTTCTACCGCAAAGGGCACCGATACTGATTAACAGGACTTTCGGGCGAAGTGTGGTCCTATTTAAAAGTGTCAGGAGCTAAATGCACCTCCTGGGCTGGAGGAGAGGGCTGGAGGAGCGGGAGCGGGCTGGAGGAGGGGCGGTTCAGCGGGCCAGGGGTGCAACTTAGACCCTTGAACATGAGAACAGGGTTTAATAAGTAAACAGAGACAGGGGAGAGTAGGCGAACAGTGCTTCTGATCAGGGCTTATTTGCCCAGCCCCCTGCATGCAGTAGTAGCTGATTAGCCCTGCCGATTGTACCTTGTAATTGCACCCCTGTGACCCCCTCTAGGGCAAATATTAGATTTTAGTGGTTTAACCTTTGCAGGCTACGGCGCAGGGAAATTGCCCGAGCAGATGTCTACGGAGCCCAGCAGTAGTTCCCAGGTCCCTCTGATCAGCAGGGAAAATGTCTCCCAGATTGGCCCCTTTATTATTGTCTGAATTTGCCTACTGTGGCCTTTCAGTCAGAAGGCTGATTTTCTTACAGTGATTTTCCCCCAAACTACCCCCCCGGCACTCCCCACCCACCCCGGCTGTGATTCGAGGTAGTAAGTGCGGCATATCACTTTGTATCGGCGCAATCAATGTAATTGTGGGGAGGTGCAAAGGGGGAGGTGTATTGGGCAGGAAGGAAAGGTTGTCGATCAACTTGTCAGTGAAAGTACAATTGGTCAAGCCATCCGTCAGTCAACCGAACAGTTCGTCTGTTTGCCAATTCTTTTGATAACAGCAGTCCTTATTGTTTTGGTGGCGACCGAGATGGCACTTGGTTCTTGACGATAGAATCTCCCAAAATGTAAAGATATTGTGGTGAAAGTCTGGTAACCACTGTTTAACTGGCTATTTGAACGCTGCCCAAGGATCCTTGGAGACTAAGGAAAATAATTAACTCTAACTGGCTGTCATTCCGGAATATTCTGTGCTTGTATTGATTACATGAGGAATATGTGGGGGGAAACTGAAAAATGTTTAGTTTAGTTTTAGTTCATTCAGATGGATTAAATAATGAACTAGACCTGTTTTTAATTTGTTTTTAAAATTCTTTACAATGAGATCTAAAATAGTATGACACACTCATTGTAAAAACTACTTGAAGAGTTATGTTACCATTCTGCATTCATTTTTAAGCTTTATATTAGTTGGTATTTGTATTTAAAGGTAGTTTAAAGGAGACATTCAACCTACAACTATTGTTGGTTATTTGGTTAATTTGTCCACTGTGGATACTGTTGTCAGAAATATATGTTTTTAAAATGTACCATTTTTAATATATTAACCCATTGTAATGCATTTAGCACAAATTGATGTGTTCCGTTCAATAAGTCTATATTCGCAGTTCTTGAAAAGATTACATGACATACAGAACTCTTTGGGAACTTATCAACAGTGGACCAAAGGCAAAATACCAAAAGACACATTTCGGTTAAATCTTTCCTTTAAATGTGCATGAGTCCAGTCTCTCTTTGGCATTGAGTTCTAGAAAACTCCATGGGGAGCCTATCCTTTCCTGGTATTTGCAAGCTGAGACCATTATGGGAAATGTTAATGAGATGAGGCGAACGGGGCGGAAGTTTTTCTTGGGTCGTTCTCAGCTATTTCCAGGTTCTCAGGTTTCTCCTGTCCCATCTGTGGTTCCCTGTCCAGAGCCTCTCTTCCTCTTAAACCACCGCCAGCTGGTTCCCTGGGCCCCTGGTACAACAACCATATAATGATTTCCTTCCTGCTTTTCCCTCTCTCCACTGCAGGGACTCCCTGCCTCCACCTCAAAACTCACCTGAAAGGGAAAACTGTCCATTGGAAGAGGGAGCGGGGAAAAGAGTCTAGTCCTTTTTTCATCCCAGGCGGGAACTGGAGTAACCCCTTCCGAGGGTTTCATGGAGGAAGCTGTATATGGAGGTTTGGGGGGGCTTCCAAAGTGTTTCCATGTGATAGACAAAAGTCACGCTTATTCTGGGAGCCATTGGGCCACACTGCTCTACTGGAGGGGCATAGACACCTGATGGTCCCACCCAGACCCATGTAAACACAGACACCTGTTGGACCCACCCAGACCCATGTAAACATAGACAC
>JACXGK010005885.1:0-22295 GCA_016801125.1 Novumbra hubbsi
ATGAAACACAAGGCATTAGTATCAACAACACCGCTTCCTAATACAACCCCATGAAACACATGGCATTAGTATCAACAACACCGCTTCCTAATACAACCCCATGAAACACAAGGCATTAGTATCAACAACACCGCTTCCTAATACAACCCCATGAAACACAAGGCATTAGTATCAACAACACCGCTTCCTAATACAACCCAATGAAACACAAGGCATTAGTATCAACAACACCGCTTCCTAATACAACCCCATGAAACACAAGGCATTAGTATCAACAACACGTGTTCTGTCACCAAACGGTCCTGTCTGTTCTCCGGTCAGTGTTCCTGGCTGACCCGAGCGTTCTGACGTGTCCTGTGTCGTGTCCTGTGTCCTGTGTCGTGTCCTGTGTCCTGTGTCGTGTCCTCTGTCGTGTGCGGTGTCGTGTCCTGTGTCGTGTGCGGTGTCCTGTGTTGTGTGCGGTGTCCTGCGTTGTGTGCGGTGGTGTCCTGTGTTGTGTGGGCAGGCAACGCGGCCTGTTCCGGGTGCTGAAGGCCTTCACTCAGCTCCGGCCGGAGGAGGGATACTGCCAGGCCCAGGGACCGGTGGCAGCCGTGCTGCTCATGAACATGCCGATCGAGGTGCGGTCCCAGCCGCAGCGCTGCTCATCTCGGCCATCAATCACCCAGACATAATACGTGTTTTGCTCTTTTACGTGGTGTTTAAAAAGCCAGGCAGGCACCCACAGTATCCCTCCTAACACCTGTTCCGTTGCTCCTGCAGGAAGCTTTCTGGTGCCTGGTACAGATTAGTGAGCTCTACCTCCCCGGTTACTACAGCCCCCTACTGGTAAGACGGTGTACTTTGCCAAGCTGGAGTGAGAACATGCTGTTGCGCTACGACAATAGATTTGCCGGTGCGAAGAGGCTGCATGACCCCCCCCCCCCCGGACATTTCTCCGCCCGTTTGTGTTCTGCAGGAGGGGGTTCTTTTCGACGCGGCCATGCTGACCTGGGTGCTGAAAAAGATGTGTCCCGCCGCCCACAAGCACCTGCAGAGGCACGAGGTGGACCCTCTGATGTTCGCCACCGATTGGCTGATGTGCCTGTTCACACGTCACCTGCCGTTCAACACCCTCCTCCGTGTCTGGGACCTCTTCTTCTGCTACGGTTGGTCCATGTATAACAAAAAAAAAACATCATAATATGCAAACGTTCACCATCCATTCCACAGCATCCACCTCCATGATGTAGTACTCCAGTCGACACATCCACACTTACCCCCGACAAGGTGTCTTTCTTTTGGTTGATCTCCCCCTGCGCCGCCTCTCCGTCAGGAGTGCGCGTGTTGTTCCAGGTGGCGGTGGTGTTGGTGCGCCGGGCTCTGGGCCGGGTGGAGCACAGGGAGGAGTGTGACGGACAGATGGAGACTCTGGAGAGGCTGAGGGGAGTGAAGGAGAAGGTGCTGCAGGATGACGACGCCTTCATCGCAGAGGTCAGAGGTCAAGGTCAGGGTCAGGCACACGACCCAAGACCCCTTTAAGCTTGTGCGCCGGTTCAGCTGGACAATATTGTTGTTGTGGCACCCCACCTGAACCCCCTCCTACCCCCCCCCCCCCACTGCAGGTGTGTTCGGTCCCGCTGTCCGGTAAGGATCTGGACAAGCAGACGGAGAAAGAGCTAGAGAAGTGGAGGAAAGAGCGTCCTGCTTCCACCTTTGACCCCCGGGGGCGTTGCCACGGATATCGGATGGTCTGGGCAAGGGTCCGAGAGAGGGAGGAGGAGAGGAACAGGAAGCAGAGGGACAAAGGGAGACTGTCCCTACCACTCATTCGCTCCCCCTCTGCCCTCTCCCCCTCAATCATTCACAAAAGGTGGAAGAGGGGGAGCAAGTCATCCGAGGGGGAGGGGGGATGCCGAGGGGTGAGCGAAGTCTCAGAGGAGGTGAGGGAGGAGCAAAGAGACGGAGGGAATTTAAGGAGAGCAAGTGAGATGGGTGAAGGTCCATCCAGGACCCAGGGTGTTTCAAAGGAATGGGAACCGGTAAAACACAAAGAACCATCAAAACAGGAGGCCAGGAGCCCAGATCCATGCCCAGAACTCAACGCTCAGCACCAGCAAACCAACCAGGGTCAAACATCCCAGGCCCCCGAGCAAAACAGACACGATACCGCACAGGACACCAGCCACAGCCAAGACAACATTGAAATACTGAAGAAACACTCGACAGGGAGGGCAGATACTGAACATGTCCTTACAGTGACAACAGGTGAGGAAGAGGAAAGCAAGGAAAAGGAGCAGGAGGCAAAGACACATGACAAAACACTGACAGGCAAAAACACCATTCAAGACATCCAGACACATGCAGAAGCCAAGACAGCGAGAGACATGGAAGCAGACAAAACCAGAGGACTTTACACAGATAAAAGTGCAAAGACAGGGACATGCACTGACGCAAAACAAGGGACCGAAACAGACACAGGTTCACTGACAGAGAGACACACAGAGACTGAAACAGAGACGGATACAGACAAGGAGGTAGATGCCAGTATCGAGGCTCAGTTGCACAGAGACTCAAAAACAGAAACATGCACAGATACATGCAGAGAAACAATTAGAGGTAAAGAGTTAGAGCAACCAACAAAAACAAACGTTTTTCCAGAAGTGGAGACACCAGGAGAATGTGATTCTGCCATCCACATAGAGGCTGACTCACTAGTAGAGGCAGAAACAGACTTAAGGTCAAAGATAGAAACAGGCAAACACACAGAGGGACCTGTAAACACAGAGGTAGAAGAACCTGTAAACAAAGAAATAGAGGGACCTATAAAAACCAAGGTAGAGACAGAGGGACCTGTAAACACAGAAGCAGAGAGACCTGTAAACAACAAGGTAGAGGGACCCGTAAACACAGAGGTAGAGGGACCCGTAAACACAGAGGTAGAGGGACCCGTAAACACAGAGGTAGAGGGACCCGTAAACACAGAGGTAGAGGGACCTGTAAACACAGAGGTAGAGGGACCCGTAAACACAGAGGTAGAGGGACCCCTAAACACAAAGGTAGGGGCAGAAGGACCCATTAACACAGAGGTAGAGGAACCTGTAAACAAAGAGATATTGACAGAGGGACTTGCAAACAACGAAACCAAGTTATCGGTAGATAGCAAGGTAGAGACAGAGGGACCTGTAAACAATGAGGTAGATGGACCTGTAAACAAAGAGGAATTGACAGAGGGACTTGGAAACAAGGAAACCAAGTTACCGGTAAATAGCAAGGTAGAGACAGAGGGACCTGTAAACAAAGAGGCAGAGGAACCTGTAAACAAAGAGGCAGAGGGACCTGCAAACAAAGAGGCAGAGGGACCTGCAAACAAAGAGTCAGAGTGTCCTATAAACAAAGAGATAGAGGGACCTGCAAACAAAGAGACAGAGGGACCAGCAAACAAAGAGACAGAGGGACCTGCAAACAAAGAGGCAGAGGGACCTGTAAACAACGAGGAATTGACAGAGGGACCTGTAAACAAAGAGGAATTGACAGACGGACTTGTAAACAATGAAACCAAGTTACCAATAAACGGCAAAGTAGAGACAGAGGGACCTGTAAACAAAGAGGCAGAGGGACCTGTAAACAAAGAGGAATTGACAGAAGGACCTGTAAACAAAGAGGAATTGACAGAGGGACTTGTAAACAAAGAAACCGAAATACCAGTAAACAGCAAAGTAGAGACAGAGGGACCTGTAAACAAAGAGGCAGAGGGACCTGCAAACAAAGAGGCAGAGGGACCTGCAAACAAAGAGGCAGAGTGTCCTATAAACAAAGAGACAGAGGGACCTGCAAACAAAGAGACAGAGGGACCTGCAAACAAAGAGACAGAGGGACCTGCAAACAAAGAGGAATTGACAGAGGGACCTGTAAACACAGAGGAATTTGTAAACAATGAAACCAAGTTACCAGTAAACAACAAAATAGAGACAGAGGAACATGTAAACAAAGAGGCAGAGGGACCTGTAAACAAAGAGGCAGAGGGACCTGCAAACAAAGAGGCAGAGTGTCTTATAAACAAAGAGACAGAGGGACCTGCAAACAAAGAGACAGAGGGACCTGCAAACAAAGAGACAGAGGGACCTGTCAATAAAGAGGTAGTGGGACATGTAAAGACAAATGTAGAAAAACCTAGAAACAAAGAGCTAGAGGGAACTATAAAAGTAAACCAAGCGATAGAAACAGAGGGACCTCTAAACAAAGAAGTTGGGGGACCTGTTAACAATGTGGTAGAAGGAAGTTTAAACAAAGAGGAAAATGGACCAGTAAACACAGTGGTAGATGGATCAGTAAAAATAGAGGTGGAAGAAGGGATAGACAAAGTTATTGAGAGTTCAAATGATAACCTGGCACACACAGAGGCCATAACAAATATGGAGGTTCAAGACACAGAACCCTGTAGGACAATAACAGCAAGCCACAACCAAGTTTCTCCGGAGGTAACCTCCTCTACTGAGCCTGAGATGGAGAGGCACTTGCCTGACCAAGACAAAACAACATCTGATGAACACCAGTGTCCAGTCACCATCCATCCAGGGGAGAACCAGAACTTCAGCGAGAATGAGGAAGCCAGAGAGGAAGTATTCCCACTTCCCTCCAAGGAAGGCTCCACTGACATCGTTACACCGTTACATCAGGGGGAACAACTGAGAGCTGACAACCGTCACATACAGAGTGAATCTCTTCTTGGAGAATCAAACAATGAATCTGGCAACTCCACGCAAGCCGACGCCTCATCCAAAAGGACTCTGCCCAGCGATGAAGCGTGGGGGATCCCAGCAGGAGACTACCAGCTCCGCAAGTCGTCAAGCTCCCAGAGGCACGTGCAGAAGCTGTCTGCAGATCTCTTCACTGACCCCAACCAATCACAACCCACCTCAACTGTCTCTAATCAATCCAATCCAAGCCTTGTTGCTTTGGGCCAAATGGAAGCTACTTCCTCGGCTCCCGTTCAGGCAGCCGTGCCCCCAGAATCTCCCCGAAAAGTGACAGGGACCACCTCGACTCCTCCCCCACCTCAGGCTGGGCTGAAACCTGACCGGGAGCCATCCAACACCCCAAAGAGATTTGGCCTGTTCCGCCTGCTCAGAGGGGAGCAGCCGAAACACGACAAGGTTAAAGGGGAACTTAAAGTCACAGTTCCACAGATCCTGATTCAGGACTTCAGCGATGGGGTGGGGGAGGGGTGCACAGTCAGGGTGGAGGAAGAGGAGAAGCTGAGCTCCAGAGAGAGGAGGAAGAGACGAAGGGAGCAGCAGAGGAGGGAGAAAGAGCAGGAGAAGTTACAGAAGAAGAGGGAAAAAGAGCTGGAGAAAGAGGAGAAAGAGCGAAAGAAGGAGAGGAGGAAGCCTCAAACAAGGGGGAAGAGTTTTCAGGTGCAACCCAGCCAAGCTCCTCTGCCCAGAAACAGTGGCTCAAAGCCGTTTGGTTCTAAAAGAAACTCTACTCCTTCTTCAGAGGCATACTTTTAAAAAAGGAAGAACATAAATGAACATCAATGTAAATACATTTAATGTAAATAATAAAACAATTATATTTCAAAAAGGTGTTTATTGTCAGGCTTGTGTAAATCGATAGGCAAACCAACAGGGAATGCTTGTGAACACCCTCATAATTTCAGAGTCCCCCAACATTATTCCTCACAGCTCATTACATTTGTACCGTGGTTCCCAACCTGGGGCACTGGAACCCCTGGGGGTACTTGAGAACAGTCAAGACAACATAGGATTACTTGAAAAATTTACATCAGGGGGTGCTTCAGGGGCAAAGCATAACTCTGTTGGTGGTACAGTAACTAATAAAGGTGGAGAAACACTGACTCAGCAGACGCTCCTTCCAACAGAATGAGATTGTCCCATTGCTCTCCCTCGTAGATGAGGTAATCAGTATTCAGGTGCGCACATTCTTCTCAATGCAGCCACTGGCAATAAAAGCAGACGTCATCATCCAGAAAAAAGTAAAGAGTCCTACGTGTTTAATAGTTTTTCAGATTCGATCCGGACCTTCTTTCATCTCTTTAAATCTCTGTCCATGTCCTCACAGGAGTTACCAAACTGGTATACAAAGGGTTCACACACAGTCACGCAGACACACACACACAAATGCATACACGCACGGATCAGCACGTCCAGCCCACGTCATGGCGATGCTACTTGTGTGTCGTCCTCACTATCGCTAGCCAGAATTTCCTGGCTCTTGATCGTCTGATTGGTCAGTTGAGAGTCAGTCGGACAGACTGACCCAAAGAACAGGGAGCGGAACTGATCAGGGTGAGAAAGGGAGAACAGAATGTTGGCTTTAGAATGAAATCCCATTTGTCTTGTAACTCACATCAACCTTTAAAAAACAAACCTAACCTTTTTATTGGGGGGTCTTTCATTGTCCCCCGTCTCTTCTTCCTCATCGTCCTCACACTCCAGCCTGTGATTGGCTACAGGTGGCGGGGCTTCAAGCCTGTGATTGGACGTTTGTGCAGGTGCATTCGAGGGACCCGGTAATTCACTGGCGTCCATGGCGATGAGGTAGGAGTCTATGTCGTCGTTCAAGAAGTCGTCTGGAGGTGGCGGCGAGCGAGCTCTGCGAGACAGTAGAGCATTCTGGGTAAACAGCAGGGTCCTATTGGAAGTCATGAAGGCGCCTACAATTTAACATCTGGATGTTGATTTACCGTTTTGGGTTGGTGTGGTTACGGAGGTTGAGGTCATCAGAGAGAGTGGCAAGCACAAAGTTCACCTCCAGAACACTGTCGGTTACACCCAACACCACGGGGCTGACCACACAAAGACACACACACACACACACACACACATTAGGGCGGGCCCAAATCCATTTTGGTAAATTGGTAGTTTGACAGCTTTTTACCAATCGGATGGTGAACCTAATCTAAGCAAGCAATTTATTTATATAGCAAACATAGAAGGTGCTTTACAAAGAAAAATATATAAATACAATACAATGAAAACATCAAATACGCAAATCAATGTGCTTTACATAGAATACAAAAAAAGAAATAGAAAGAAACTAAATAAAAACATAACTGGTAGATTCCGTAGTAGATTCCCAGAGGACGCATTAAAAGCTTTGAGGCTAACAGTGGTGAAGTTTTAGCGCTCAGTTATCGGAACGTGAATAGAGAAGTGTTTTAACCTAGATTTACAAAAATGGATACGTTTGGGGTACATCTAAAATCTTCTGGTTGTTCATTCCAGTTGTATGCAGCATAATTGCTTAGAATAGCTTCACCCTGTTACGTTTAGACTCTGCACTCTACCGGCTGACCGGAGTTCAGGGATCTAAGAGCCCTGCTAGGTTTATAATCTTCAAACATGCCTGAAAGCACCACCTAACAATAACTTGTAACTGACTAGAAGCCAGTGCAAAGATTAAAGAACCGGAGTGATGTGCTCGGTTCTCCTGGTCCTGGTTCACATTCCAGCAGCGGCATTCCACATGATCTGAAGCTGTTTCACAGTCTTTTCGGGGAGTCCAGTTAAGAGCCTGTTCAGTAGTCAACCTTACTGGAGGTAAAAGCATGGATGAGCTTCTCTGTCTTTTTGGGGCACCAAGCCCTTGATTCTGTCTGTATTCTTAAGATGATAAAATACTGTTTTGGTGACCGCATTTATATGACTGGTGAAAGAACGTGAGATCTAAGTCTATCAGAAAACCAGGATTAGACAATTAAGACATTTATTTTTCCATTTAATAGATCCACACTATGTTTTAATAAAAAAAAAAGCTAAATCCATTGAGCTGGTCTGATGCCCAATAGTCTCAGAATAAAGTTAATATCTCACTGGAAAATACACACAATGAATTTTCATTACGCAAAATGTATTTTAGACATACATGATACATACATCTGAAGTGAATCATGCGAAGTAGATTTTTTAGGATATAATGTAACTTCTCTGTAGTCCACAGGTATTTGTACACATTGGAAAAGGAGAAAAATAATGCAATGCTTCTTATCAGGAGGAGCAGTGCCAGAGCCCTACAAAATGACCTCCAGCAGGCTACTGGTGTGCATGTTTCTGACTAAACTGTCAAAAACAGACTCCATGAGGGTGACGTGAGGGCCAGACCTCTAGAGCAGGGGTATTCAAATCTTGCCCTACGAGGTCCGGAGCCGGCTGGTTTTCTGTTCTACCTCATCATAAAATGCACCAACCTATTTTAAATATGTCTCCAATTAGGGGGCTGCAATGAAATATTTGAGTGGAACTGGCTTCGAGGTCCTGATTTGAAGACCCCTGTCCTAGAGGGAACTGTGCTCACAGCGCAGCTCCATGCAGGGGGATTGGCATTTACCAGGATACACCAGAAGTGGCAGGTCCGCCATTGGCACCTCGTTCTCTTCACAGGTGAGAGCAGGTTATCATTGAGCACATCACAGACGTCTGGAGACGTTGTGGTGAACGTTATGCTGCCTACAACATCATCCCGCATGACCAGTCTGGGGTCCTCCTGGTGCAGGACTGTGCCCAGCCCAATGTGGCCAGAGTATGTAGGCAGTTCCTGGATGATGAAGGCATTGATGCCATTTCACACCTTTATTCCAGAGGGTTTTTGTTCCTACTCCGCTCTCATACTCTGGTCGTAAAGTGCTGAACTGTACTTCATATGTACGGACGTAGGTGTCGTCTGATTTGTCAAGCCAAGTCAGGTGAAAATAAAGTGCTTTTTTTGGTCATTTACACAGATATGCACACACGTTTGTACGCTACTGCTAATGAAGATGCACATCAGTTCTGAACAAGTGTGTAAAACAGGATATACTCAAAACATCTCAAGAACTTAAACCTTTCAACCTGTGAGTAGTGGACAGATCTCCTTACCTGCCTGGCCAGTCAAAATGTACTGAGACGGGTAGACCCGTGGACTCCGCAAACACAAGCAAGCCCTTAGAGACAAGGCGACACTCCGTTAGTTTGCCGTGGTGCTTTCAAGTGTCATGTGATATCCCAGATTATTACACCAGCCGCGACATGTTTGCCTACCCTCAGCTCCTTCAGACAGAAGGTAATGCTGCTCTCCGCTGCTACAGCAAAGTGCTCGAACTCATCGGCGCTAAGACAGAGTTCAGTCAGCATGGCTTTGGATCGTTCTGGCAGGGAGTGAGGGAGGACGAAGGAGAAATAATCATCATCATCATCTTCATTTTGGAAGGCCTTTGAAATGTACCAACTACAAAATGCCAAATGCTACTCCTACAACACTTCAGTGGTGTAAAATAAACACCTCCCCTCACCTGGCTCTTCCTCTACGTGGTTCCGGAACCACACCCGTTCTCCGCTCACCGTCAAACTCACCTCTTCCAGAGCGGGAGGAAAGTGTAGCACTGTATCCACCAGCAACCTAGAGGAGAACAGGCCATGGTTAAATAAAGAGGGAAGGAGACCACAAAAGAACATGGGAGGCGAGTGGAGGTGGATTACCTGGGCTGAGCCCGAAGCACGTTGCTATAGCTGTCTTTATCAAACACGGCTTGAAGACTCTCGCTGTCCTGGAACGACAGGTTATGGGTCTTCAACAGCCCTGTGAGGAGCAAGCATGCCCCGACCCCCCACACACACACACACACAGACACAGACACAGACAAAGCTGTAGTTCGGGGAAACCTCCTGGTGTATGGATGTCTTACATGGTTGAACTTATGAGAAGTTATTTTCACAGTCAGTTGGTCAGTCTGAAACATGTTCGTCCTTCTGAACCATGCCTGTCCCTAACATGTCTAAAACACGTGTCTGTCCCAAACATGTCTGAAACACGAGTCTGTCCCAAACATGTCTGAAACACGAGTCTGTCCCAAACATGTCTGAAACACGAGTCTGTCCCAAACATGTCTGAAACACGTGTCTGTCCCAAACATGGCTGAAACACGTGTCTGTCCCAAACATGTCTGAGACACGCGTCTGTCACTAACGTGTCTGAAACATGTGTCTGTCCCTAACATGTCTGAAACCAGTGTCTGTCACTAACATGTCTGAATTACGTGTCTGTCCGTAAAAATGTCTGAAACACCTGCCTGTCCATACCATGTTTGCAGTGCAGGGTGAAAGTAAGACGATTCTTCTCTCCAACTAGCTCAATGTGACACTTCTCCACTGTCTTCTCCAGGGATGACAGGGACCTGAAAACAGCCTGCACACACTGAAGGAGGGCAGGAGTCAGTGAACATGAAGTATGTAGCCGTAGAAAACACACATTTCTCAGACCAACACATCCCGATACCTTGATGGCCATCTTGCAGCGAAAAGCGTGTCCAGAGGGAACCATATACCTGAAAAACAAAAGGAAGCAAACATAGGTAGTCTAAACTTTATTCCTCCTGTACAAACACACACACACACGACATACCTGCTGAAGAAGAGTGGGGAGAAGAGGAAGCACGCATAGGCTGAGCGGGATGAATTCACAGAACGCAGAGCCAGCTGACCAACAGAAAGGAGAACCATTACCTCTTTTGGCCAACAAACCACAGGGCTAAATGGTGTCTCGGCCTTAGGTTGACAACTTACCCCGTCATCCTGTGGCTCCAGGTACAGCTCGTCGCCTATCCTGGACAGAGAGTGGATGGCCTTAGCGAGCACTGTAAAAAACACACCATCACCAACCATCCCTGCACGGCATATTGTTCATTTGCGCTTACATTTTTACGGTATTTAATGAAGACCTAAGGTTAGCTAGATGTTGTAAAACGTCTCGTCGGATGTAGTACCTTTCACGTTGCCTCCCGTCACGACACAGTCCATGTCCGGGAGGTGCAGTGGTCTCTCAAGTTGCGGGGTAGTTTGAATTACACGTAGGTGTAGAAATCTGCCGCGCTATCACTCTTAACACCGCCCGGATGGCCTTCAGTGTGCCAATCACAGAGTAGTTGGATAGGATTTCACAAAACTAGCAAACGACAGCTCAGTGAGAATTAATAACGGTTTGCCCACCGAAGAATACTTTACAGTCACTCCTGTCCCTGACAGTTATTTACTACAGTCACGTTTTCTAGCTAGCGCATGCCAGTCCTATTGCAGAGCGGTAGCTAGCAAAACGGCTATTCATACAAAAATACATATTGCTGACAACTTGGAAAAGGACACAACGACAGTTAGCTAGCAAAGAGCTCATGTCACCTGTTGACAATGTAGATAGTTAAACTGTACTTAGCCTGGCTCGCTTGTGTACTTTGCTATCTGACTAGCTAGATGTTGAGTAAAGTTACTGTGGTATAGCAAGGACTTAAGCGACAATCACAATGTCTGTACGACTGGCTATGTGCTAAGTATGCATGCATTATATCTTCCAATATAATTTTTTACTCACTCCCATAGATATTAATAAACACCGTGTTGTTTACTTCAAAGCCACCTTAACGCGCTTCTTTCCGGGCGACCAACCACATGAACGATGGGCGTGTTCTTAATTTGTTAGCGCATGCGCGATCTTTATTTTTAGTTACTGGTGACATTCCTATAAGTTTTTGAAAGGTTCCTGATAAGAAAAACCGGTGTCGACAATCGTTTAAGACACATCTTAAAACGTTCATTACATTCCTTGGTAACAATTAACAACTACATTTGGCGTCTCACAGGTGGTCAAATGTGCCATCAAAACGGATTTTATACGTATTTATACTAATCTCTGACTACAATTTGCTGAGAAACGGGGTGTGAACAATCTAGAGAGATAGCGAAAGAAAGAGAGAGAAGCGTCACTGTCACTTGCGGATGAATGGGTAGCTATCCAACCTCACTGGTCTTTCTCGTTGGTCTGGGTGCCTTTGCCTGTGGAACTCTTATTTTTGTACTCTTATTTTTGTACTCTTATGTCCGCAGTGATGACATTATCAATTCAGTTAACGAAAGAAAGAACGTATTAACCGAGAAAATAGACACGTGTGACATAGAAAGTCTATAGAGATACAGGAGATAAATAATTTGGAGGAAGAGGAAGAGAAAAGGTGACAGGAAACAAATGGAACAGACAGAAATAGTTCGAGCTGTTTTTAGCCTGGCTGGTACATATATTTTGTGAGGCTACAAAGTTCAGTGCCACTTCTCAGATGTAGGACTGGCGTAAACAAAATACTGGTCGGGAAACAACATTCAAACAATCCGTATAGAAAAGAAGTTGGTGAAGTGTGACAATGAAGATGAGAATGCAAAAGAAAGCAACCAGACATGCTTACTAACCCGTCAAGTGGCGCCAGGACTGAAACTGAACAAAATCTGAGGGCAAACATAAAGGATATTAATTACATCTTCGGTCAAACTCTATTCGTTGATGTACTTTAAGCGTGTATGTGACATCATTGGTCTAAGCCAGCGGGTCAGATGTGAGAGCGATATTTGTTCTAGATGTCTCAGCCAAGCCCCTCTGGGGACACACAGGCTATGCTTCAGTCCATGCTCCAGAGACTGAGACTCCAGCCAGGCTCGGAGACCCAGCATGGCAGGCATGGCCATGACCCCCGCAGCCCCACCACAGCTGCCCAGGACCAGGGGACTGACTGCGGGAGACGTGGGGCTAACATCACAGGCAATGGGGCCGTGGCGCTGCCTCACGCCGACGATGTCAGAGGGGCTGAAGGGGGACGTGGAACAGTCTGGGAGCGCGAGACGAGGCCCTGGGTCCCCAGTCAAAAAGAGGAAGCTGATGAGCGACAGACCAACATTCTTCCCAAGATGGACAGGAGACAGGCAGTGTCATCCCCTTCTGCTGCTCGGGATTCCCCGGTCCTTGCCCCGCCCCCCTCGGACGGGGGGCTACCATTGGTGGTGACCTTCACAGGAACTCAGGTCCTTGAGAATGAGGACCCCGTTAAGACACCCCCTCCAAGTATCTTATTGCCACCCGCTGTAACCGAGTGTTATCAGAACCACGACAGTTCCGTGCTAATGACGGCAGCCACTGGTTTTGCCCCAAGAGTGTATACTTGGTCCTCGAAGAGCACACAGTCCTCCCCGGACATGGAGAGAGTGCAGGCTTTGGGGAATGGGGGGTCAGTTCTTTCGGGACATGGAGATGTTGCGGAGCCAGTGTCACTGAGCGAAGGTGTTGCGGAAAACTTCTCGTCACCCAAAACGAGGGGCAGAATGTCTGATAACATCACCCACAGGTGGACACAGAGGATTAAGGAAAAATGGAGAGACAGGCAGGAGAGTTTGGAGAAGAAAAGGAAAGTGAATCGAGCGAAAGAAAAGAGGAAAGATACAAAACAAGTTCAAGTAAGTTCATCGGCTTCACCTTTGACTCGTATGTATTAATTTTATGATAAAATGATACCCACCTGTCTTAGTACATTGGCTCACATTACACTTGAGGAATTATAATTGTCTTCCCATTTAACAGCCACCCCACCAACATCAGCTGCAAGTCAGAGAAGATAACATCGCTAAGATGTCCAATAAAGAAGATATGGCCATTCAGTCACCAATCAGAGAGGGTCAAGTTGAAGCTCCTCCCACTCTCTTAGAGGACCGTAGTACAGAGGGTCACTTCGGGTCAGTAAAAAATAAAATTGCAATAAACACGAATGTGCCCTGACTTTTTAAAACCCTGGTGAGGCACCACTGTAGAATGGAGGTGTAAGATGAGAAAGGAAAAACATTAAATTTGATTATTATTTGAGAAATTCTATAAGATTATGACAATGGTTAGGCTAATTTAATAATCCACCCCCCAAAATGTTGTTAAATAATGAAAGAGAAAATATGAAAGTAAACAAACTAAATACACAGACCATTTTAAATATAACTAACCTTAAAATACATAAATAACTAGAAAAAACACAGGATATTAACTTCAAATTGACTTGCCATCTAAGTAAGTTATGTGTGGTTTTGGCACAGGGAGGAGGCCATAGCTGAGACGTTAGTCAGGGTGATACTTGGTTGTGGCAACGTTGAGGTGTTTGACATTCACTCATCATTGACAGTTACTGTAAATCACTTGCTTGTCAACAACTTTTTCTTTCTCTATTCCTCTCTCTTACACACACACCAACCCACAATGCTCAGTTCCTGCTTTAGTGCGTGATGAGTGTGCTACATTGTAATGTAGTGCATGTTTGATATCTAACCTAGCCTTCTTGATTTTATATGACAGGTCCCCAGGTCAATTTGAATACGGCCTCGGGTCCTTCAGCTTGTTGGAAGAGATCTTTACAGGGCAAGAGTGGGCCAGGTTTCTAAACCCTTCACAAGAAGTCACCTCAGCTAATCAAAAAACAGTTAATGAGGCCACAAACCCATCACATACCAATCAGAGCCCAGAAGGTCAAGAGAGAGACCAATCAGCATTGACAAAGGACAGAGTATGCGATTTGCCAAAGTTAAACAGTCAGTGGGCATTCAGACCTCATGAATTGGACCAAAATTCTAATCAAAGCGCTGATGTTTCTTCAACTGTCAATATGGATATCACAGAACAAAGCATTGTCCAAGAACAAAACCCAAAATACCAGACCATCCAATCAGCATCAATGGAATACGGCCCCGTCCAATCACAAATCGGCTCAGATGAAGTGAGGCCAAGTCATATCCCTGTGCGAGATATCACCGTCCTTAAGGTAAGACTTTAGTCAAACATGATAAGCCTTTACCCTCTAAATTGATTTTGTCTTATCTTATTCTTTAGAATATTTCTGACATCAAAGGACCCCCTGCTAGTATAGAAAAGGTAGCTCTGACAAATGGAGGTGTTTGTCTCGTGCAGTTTGATTAAAGCAGTATCAATGCCTGCAAGATAACAATGATGATATTTAACACAACAGAACTGAACACAATAGCGTATGAGAATGGTACTTGAAGACCAAAACATGGTAAAATACACAACTGGCCACCTCATTTGTACACCATCTGCTCTCTAACCGATTGAGTTTGAATGGTTGGTATGCAGACGTTTCACTGGTAAGACCAGACCAGTTAATTTTTATGATTGACAGTAAAGAATGTTGGGTGATGAAGACCATGAGTAATGACACCAGGCACAGAACATGGTATGGCCCTTGCCTGAGTTACTTTGTGGTTGGTAACTTCAGGGTGCAGATAGCCTAGTGGTTATAACACCTAACCAGTTTGTGGTTTTAATCCCTGAGCTGGCATACTGGGAAAAAAGTTTGTTCCCAGAGCAAAGCAGAACAATGCATTGCAGAACAAGCCAATAGGGAAGTAGTGAGAAATACCTGGTGCGACAGGCATTGGCTTAATTGGCTTAGTCTACTAACCAATCGTGTTGTGGAACAACTTAGCTGTCTCATTGACTTTAGGCGAAACGTGGCTTGCATGCGGCTTTATAAAACTAAATGCCTGAACTTTTGCTCCCTCCTCCTAGAGTCACACTTAACATTATGTTGATTAGCTGAAATGAAACTAGGACATACTTTATGTGGTGACACCCTACCAAGGTAAACTTTTAACAGTTGTTGTGATATGCTGATGTGCGCTGTAGCCCTGGGGTGAGGTTGACGTTTCACAGGACACCTAGTCCCTCGCGCCGTCGCTAACACCGAGTATTAATACTCCACAGCCAGCGGACGTTCCATACAGCTCCGCCCTGATGAAACGAGTCCACCTCACCAGGAAGAGGGTACACCAGGCACAGGAGAGGAAGGACGAGAGGGCACGTGTGAAAGGAGAGGAGAAAATGGAGGACAATATGGTCCCATCTGATGAGAGAAGTGGCCAAGCTGGGGGAGAGGAAGCAAGGGACAGAGTCCCTTCTCTGTTGTCTCTCTACCCCCTGAAATCCCCTCTTAATTCTTACCTGCCGTCCTCCCCTCCTCCCTGCTCCGCCTCTCGTCCACTTGTCATCCGAAGTATCCTGCGGCACTCCGTAAAAGATTCAGACTCCTTCCTGTCAATGGAAACCGCCACAAAAAAGGTAAGGAAGAATAGAGTTTGAACCACTGTACATTAATCAATCAACCTAGCAGACTCATTTTATGAAGCCCTTTTTACACCAGCAGTTGTCACAAAGTGCTTTTACAGATGCCCTGCCTGAAACCCCAAAGAGCAAGAAACAACAGTTAATGCACTAATGGCTAAGAAAAACTCCCTAGTAGGGTCCAAACCCAAGAAGAAACCTTGAGAGGAACCAGACTCGGAGGGGTCAAATATTGCCCTGCATTCACCCGCTCCCCCCCCCCCTCCCCCTGACCCCCCTCTCTCTTTCTATCTGTGTAATCTATTTATCACTGTATCACTCAGAGGCGGATGACAAACCCTAGGCATGTGTGGTTCTCTGAAGAGTTGGTCAACATACCACCCAACATCCTCATCCAGCAGGACCAGGATTCTGAGGAGGATTCTGGGACTGAGAAGGATTCTACTCCAGAGGAGGACGCAGTGATGGAGGAAGAGGTGGAGGTTGTACCGATGAAGCCACAGTCCACCGCTGCTCTCCCAGCTTGGGTGCAGGCTCTGAAGAAGAAGAAGACAAGGAAACACAAACACTGAACGACATCAGTCTTGTCAGAGCACTCCTATTTCTTTACTAAGATTTGGTCACTATCAGATTTGGGTGGACGTATTTAAGCAAAGACTTAGCATGAGAGACCTGGCCATTGATGTATAACAATAAACTGAACTACTACTTAAACCATCTGACTGTAGAGGGAACACGACTAAGTTTATGAAAACCAGTGTAACCTCTGAAAAATAGCCTCTCCTATGCCTCATCAAATTCCTCCAGACTCTGGTTCCACTCCTGATAATATTGCTACAGCTGATTTCAGTTAATGCTTTATTTCTGCGGGCTACTATTTTAAAATTACATCCATGCGGATTTGGGAGTAGGGTCTAAATACAAATACTGAATTGTTTTCAGTTAAATAATATCTGTCACTTTTTTCTTTCCAGATATTCACAGCCCAAGTCCTTGATCCATTGCTAGTCCCAATTTATCTCAGGCTCTACAACCCATATGTTTAATCTAGCATTGGTGTCAGAAGATATTCTTACATCGTAGAAAGCCGCTAATATGCCTCCACTTCTTATGGGGACACTAGCAATCTTGACAGCTATGGACTGAGTCCACAACAGTCTTGTCAGCTAAGGTGTTAGAAGTATTGGTGAATATTTTTTTATCATTTGTCTTGCTTTAATCCAGAGGCACAGCGCTGTTAGTGGTACATTTCTGGTCGTAAGTTACCCTGAGTTGCTTTGTTTATATACATTTTGAATGCTTTTAACATTCAATCTTCCTGAAGTCGAGCTCTTTAGATTTTGTAAATGATGCCACCTTGTGATTTCAGGTCTACCTCTCCTGTAGAACGCGTGATGAGTGGATTTGTATTTAAAACAGATTAGCCCGCGAAGCTAAAGATCAAGATGTATGTTTCAAGCCACTATGCGCTATGATTTACCTCTGGTGACTGAACATTGCATGTTGTAAGGAAAAAGGGGGATGGACATGGACTGTAAGAGAGCAGCACATGCCTAGGTTAAGTTAATACAATACAGCACTTGGTATACTACTAGTAGCTTTTGACAACACACCTATTATTTTAAATGCGTGTTATAATGTTGTTCTTTGTGTGGAGCGTTTGGTTTTTTATTTTTGTATGTCTTCCCCAAATAAGTTAAGTTATGCAAAATAATTATACACATGTACACATACACATGTATACTGTACAGGTACAGTACCAGTAACAAGTTTGCATACACCCATCAAGTGAATGGCAAGTACTGTATGTATATTGAGAAAAAGAATACCATATTTTTTCATAAATTCCAGGTACAATGACTGTTCCATAGCTATTTTTGTGCAATGGAAAAGCTGTACAGTTCCTATGCACTTTCTTCACCCTTTTGTGTTATAGACTTCATTTGTAATTGATTCATCTTTGGTATCAATCTGATGACAAAGTAAAAACATGTATTGAGAAATGCCATTTAATTGGAAAATAAAAAAGCTCTCATGTACGTTCAGACCCTTTATAGTTTGTAGAAGCTTGGCAGCAGGTACGTCATTGAGTCTTATTGGCTTTCCCTCTAACCTGAGAACACAGGAGGTTTCTCTCATTCCTCCTTGCAGATCCTCCCAGGCTGTCAGATTGGGTGGGGGCCGTGGGTGAACTGTGAATTTCAGGTCTCCCAGTCAGATTCGAGCCTGGGCTTTTGCTGGGCCACTCAAGGACGTTCATGGAATATGTTGGTTTCATCACAATAGGTCCTATTTTCCCCTCTGACTCCTGAGGCTGTATGTCACACACCTTTTCCTGGGGAGCAGGCCTCCCCCTTGCCACTGCCATTGAAGCCTGATGGATGTGCTGCAGAGAGGTTATCCTTGTGACCGGGATCCACCATCCCCTCAGAAGAACCCAGTACCCATTGGGTTCTAGCCACCTACCTAACCAAGGCCTTTCTTGCTTGTTTACTTTCTTTGGCTAGATGGCCTGCTCAAATAAACACTGTGGTGGCTTCAAACTTCTATTTTACAATGACAGAGCACACTCGTTATATTCAACTTTACATTTTTTATTACCCAGATCAACATGCCTGAATACTTTCCAAAAACGCTGAATATCATTCAATATTTTTCAGACTTTGCCGATTACACTATCACTTAATCTCTAATGTTTTTCAGTAGATCTAATTTCAGTGTCCTGCATCCATAAGCACCTTGATACCATAGCGGACGTATGTTATTTTGGCCATTATATTCTCTAGAGCTCCCTCTCTGATAAATGGTCTAACACAATTAAAAAGGTATTTAGGAGGTTAATTAATTATGTGTTGGGTTTAAGTGGTGAAACAGGTGAACCGACCGAGCCTGCTTATATTGGGTGTGCCTCGCACGAGGTCAATACCAACATTCACAAACTAGTCAATTCATGTTTATTTTTTCTTGTTGACGTAGAAAGTGACTCATAGCTTCTGGTCCAGGTTGAGGGAAACAGCATCTGCATTGTTTGACACCCCTGTTTTGACTGACAGCTCGCTGCAACTTTTCTGGGAGAGAAATTTCTTGATCTGCGACTCAGACACCTAGAAAATGGTTAGAGAGGAGTAGAGAAAGAGGAGGGTTGAAGAGGAGTAGCGAAGGAGGATGGTGAAGAGGAGTAGAGAAAGAGGAGGGAAAGAGAAGTTGAAAGAGAAATCTCTTTTGTTATTTATACACTTTTTCACTTTGACAATTTAAATAAATATAAATAATATTGAATTTATAGAGATGCAGCTAGAAAGAGAGGATAGGGTTGATACATTTGAGATGGAGAGAGATTGAGCGAGGGATGCAGAGACTTAATATGTTTATCAGCTCATTTCACACACACAAAACAGGTGTAGAAAAAAGAAATACCTCCTCAAATTTCCTGGCCTTGTATTGGTCCCCCCCTGTCAGGAAGTTCAGGAGGATGACATCACAAAGGATTGAACCCTGCAGTCAAGCCGGACATAAAACAATTGAACAATTGACCAAAACAAATCCTGAAGATTAAATGTGAAGACAATGGCTTCCTCTTTAAATAAAAACAGCCGGGCCTGGACGCCTTACCAGTCCGACTGAGGTAAAAGCTGCTACTATGTTGATCAGTGTGGGGATTGGGTCAAACTTCCCTGCCTAATAAGATAGACACATCTCCAGATCATCCACAGGTAACAGATGAGAAAACTAGAGGTTAAATCACTGTCTCCACATACAACAAACACATACTTACTAAGCCAGTGACCAGAATGTCAAAGCGAATCGCATAGGCCTTGTGAAGAGTGCGGAAATCTGTACCATTCTCTGATTTATAATGTTTGGCAAACCTGTGAATTTGGGGCAAAGCTTGTGAAACCAAAATCAAAAGTTAAACATTCCAGGATTAAAGAAGAGGGGGAGAGTTCCCCAAAGGGTTAACACTGTCGAAAGGGTTAATATTACCTAAAGTTGTATCCCCTTGAAACAATGTTCTTCTCAAACACAGCATCTAGTCGTGTGAAGGAATAGTGTGGCTGACATCTCTCCTCTGACAGATCCAGATCACACAGCCATTGTATGTTAATCCCAATCTCTCCGCCCTGGCCGAGGAAGGACAAGGAAGGAGAGAAAAAGAGAGTGAGAGAGAGAATGGGTGAGAGTGAGAGGAAAAGAGTGAGAGAGGGAGTGAGGGAGAGAGGGAGGACATGTAGCCAGAAACTGGCAAGACAAGAGACATTTGAAAAAGTGAGAGTGGTAGCAGAGAAAGAAAGGAAAAAAGAATCCAGTGCCCCAGGGAGATGAGAGGAAGAGAGAGGGTGAGGAAGAGAGAGAGAGGGTGAGGAAGAGAGAGTGTGAGGAAGAGAGAGGTAAGGGGTCTCACCGTCTGACCAATGGTAGAGAGGTTCTGTCCGGTGTAACGCAGCACGTCTCCCACTTTAAATATGGGACAGTGACGGTTGAGGCTGTTGTCGTATGTACAATTCCTGATGTACGTCTTATTAAGGGAGGACGGGAAATTCCCTCTGTGGGGGGGGGGTACATATTGTAGAGATAAAGGCTTGGGACAGAACCCCCTTCAGCAGAAAAGCAAGGAAGTCGCCTCGGGCGGGGACGGGGGACATGTGGGACTCACCTGGTGACATTGAACCTAGGGAACAGGATGCTGTTCTTAATGAAGATGGTGAAGTTCTCCACCTCCATCATTGGTTTCCTAAACCAGCAGGAGGCACAGACAGATGCGAGGTGACAGTGATCCCTGTTGTTAAGTGTCAAGATGATGCAACGTTGTACGTCTGTCTGATACCGTTATATTTGGGAGTAAGTAGACTTGTGTCACGAGTGGGGGAGCACGGTGCCTTTCCGTGGTGGGATTCTGGGGAACACTTTTATTTTGAAGCACACCTTGGACACTTTGGCCTATCACGCGCACCTGCTGTCACTTGGTGATTTGTGTATGTATATAGGTTCCTTTCCACTGTCACTTAGTGTGGTGCATTGTGGATATGCACTGTCAAAGTAATTACCTGTCCCTTACACGTCTTGTTTATTTAGAGGCCTTGTTTCAGCGCCTTTTATTTACCTATTTATCAGTAGGTTTTGTTAGTTTATGGTTTAAAAGTGTCTGCATATGGTTCCTGCCCTCGTCACACCCATGACAACGAGTGGTTGTTGTGCTTCTATTTTACATTCTGTTATCGTGACTCTCATTTTTGGTCAGTTGGGGTTTTCTGAAACCATAAGTGACTTATTTGAAGACGAAGAAGTTATAAAGATCAGTGGAATGATGATTGTCAGCTGTGGTAAAAAGTGCATCTAACTGTATGCTTTCTCTGCAACTACATCAACCTACCCGATGTCTTGCCAGAGGAAAGCCAGTACTCTTTAAGGTGAGACATTTGAACCACAGAAACTGGTACCAATCAGGGTCCTAATGACATTCAGCAAAATCCAGGCACTGACTTATTTGTATTGATGAGAGCTGAGGTTTGTCTGGCGAGAAATTGGCTTGGCATGTGTGGAACCTCGTACCTGAGCCGGGGACGACAACCGTGGCAGGTAATAAAGGCTGAACAAATCTACTAGATTTGATTCAGAAGAATTCCAAGAGGCGAGAGATAAAATCAAGTTCTTAGCGTCTCACATTTTGAGTTTGTCTACTTCGGCCGGACACCAACCGACCATCTCACAACGGTTTCCCTTAGAAGAGTTGACACAGGAACCGGTGATGACTCCTGTAAGGGGGAGGGGTTTGAGATGACCATCCAACACAACCGACTAATGAAAGAGACAAAGGTAAAATATGAGGACTGACCATTTCCCAGAAAGCTCCCTGAATGCTTGCTGCAGTCTTTATCACTGTCACACTTGTAGCTGCTTTCAACCTGAACACGTGCCAAGTACACACACACACACACACAGGTTAGCGTGGGCATACCTGCTTGAAAAAACAAGCAGACGTTTCAACTGGTTCCATGCTGGACAGATACTGGTCCGATGGGTTTTACCAGTGTGGTCTATAAGCTGGTTACTCCGGCATGACTGGCAGGTCATGGTTCTGCTGTGGACCGGCCCATCCTGTTATCCTGGCAACCAATCAAGTTCCATGCAAGTCTGTGACAGTTAGCTGGTCGGAACCAGAAGCTTCTCAAGCTTTCAGGACCGTTGGTGAAGAACCCTGCTTTAGCGGGTCAAGCTGGTCTGCAAAATGACATCCATGGTAATCAGATATCACCACACACACTATTGGGTCTAGATTTGTAGTGTTTGTTTTTTGTTCTCCTCATTTTCTCCTCAGCGTTTTGTTTATTGTCACTTGTTGTTATTTCTGACACCGGGAAGTGTAGCCAACACGGTGAAGGCAGATCACCATT